>JBAMHW010000021.1:23728838-23739533 GCA_037177495.1 Rhadinocentrus ornatus
GAAGAGCAAATCTGTCCGGCAAAATATGGCACACAGACCACCGTTCTGTATGTTAAGATGCTGGACAGGACAGGGATAAAAAAAAAAAAAAAAAAAAAAAAAAAAAAGAAAACTTAAAAGTAGGGATGTCAAAATTAACATGTTATTGCAATGAGATTAATCTGTGGGATTAATGCATTTTTATTTTTTTTTTAAATATACATTTCTTACTACAACACAGAAACTATTACTGCTACTGTTGTGTTTTTTTTTTGTCTTTCGAAGTGTGTGTCCTATCCTCTTTTCTTCTACATTCTTGCTGATATGCATGTAAATTTCCCCCCTCAGGGTGAGTCTTAAAAAATACAGTTTTATTTGTACATAACAGTGAGTCGAGTGGCTGGCATGCGGTTGTATTTTTCATCGTGGCTGTGTATTCTTGTTTTTATTGTTTTTCTGTTAAATTTTGAGCTGCAATTTTTTATATTTAAAAACTGCTTTACGAATCAAATTTGATTTAGTTGATGGTGGTGGTTTGCACCGCGGCCTCACAGCAGGAAGGTCACTGGTTCGAACCTTGCCTGGGGAGCGGTTGAACAGTGGTTATTTTGTGTCGAGTTTGCATGGTCTCCCTAGTGTATGCGTGGGTTCTCTCCGGCTATGCTCCGACTTCCTCCCACCATCCAAAAACATGCATGTAAGGTTAACTGGTCACTGTTGAAGAGCATATTTCTCCAGCGTCTGCTACCGTACGAAGACGCCGAGCGATGATGATTTCGGCTAAAGACAAAAGAAAACTAAACAAGAGAGGCCTTTAAAAAGAGAAGTACTTTCAAAGCTACTATGTAATTCAAAATATTATTAAGCTACCAAACTAAAAGCCCAAAATTTCATACAATCAGTAACCTCTCTGTTCAAAGAGAAGTAGACAGCATTGTGCAATAACCCCGACACACACACGCACATGAACACCACCACGAGTGTTTATACTTTAGCTGATTAAAATAAGTTTCAGTAAATATATTTGATTAAAGCTAATGTCATATTTTAAAATGAGAGTTCAATATAATCCACCTAGACAAATACCTGTAGATTTTTCAAAGTACAACCAAAAAGGAATAAGTCAGTTTCTCCGTTTCATAAGTTTAATATACTTTTATAAAAACTGTACGGAGCTATAGAATTTTTATCATCTAAAAAGTAAATAGGAATTAAAAGGACAAAGTTCAGTAAAAGAAATTTATGAAACAGTTTTTTTACGTGAGAAAGCTAAGAGGGAAAAAAGGCTTCACAGCTTCATCATTTTCCCATCTCTTCCCCTCTTGTTTGGCTTTAAAACACCATGCCAATTAACTTTTGTCCAAGTGGACTGAATTGAGAGAACCGGGATACAATACATGACTTCCTACACTCAGACTCAGGCTGAAAGAACCGCTTTGTGTGGATAAGGGACAGGCCAACAAACTGCTCTTTGAATTGTTGTGGAGTTGGGGCAGGCCTGTTGCACAAACGACACTATGTCAACTCATAAAGCCTGATTTATAAAAGGAGAAGAAGACGTCAGTTTCGCCCACTGCTTCCTCCTGGCATCCTGCAGGAGAAAGCCACAGGAAGGCAGTGTCACCAGGTCAGCGTGAGGGAGAAGACACACCACCTTATACAGTAAGTCAACAAGCGCCTTTATAGTTCTAATTAAGGATAATCTTTAACTTGTAATGAGAATAGAGATTTATTATTATTTTGTTTTGTGTGCTCTATTTTTGAATCTGTACATTTTATTTTTGCACAGTATCTGTATTGTGACAATGCAGTAAAAGATTTATTTATCCGGCTTCTTTTGTCCCTTAAACTGGGTAAAATGACACAACTCTTCATAAATGATGCTCTGTATGGGGTCTTGGCTTTGTGTGGACGGATCAGCTCTCTGCATGAAGGAAACATTTTCCTTGCAAGGAACAAAGCTTTTAAAATCCAGCTTTCATCTGATGCTGCAGATCTCTGTAATGAGAAATGAATAATTTTACATCATTAAATATTACATAACTAAAAAGCCCTTGTTTTAGCTTGTAGATGATGCTGGATTGTTGTGCTAACAAATACTGCCTTTAATATTTTTTACATATTCGATTAATAGTTTTTTCTGCACTGAAATGTAACTACACTTAATTTTCTAATTTTAGTATAATGACAATAAAGACACTGATTCTGTAGTGTACCGATGAGCAGTGGCAATCTCTCTCTCTCTCTAAGAAGAGAGTCTTTAAGAAGACTGTCAGGAAATTATCACATACACACACACACACACACAAAAAAACCAGGCGTCAGAGCTTGGTCTGCATTGCTGGCAGTAAATCTAAATCGTTTCCAGTGAGGGTTGGACTCCGCCAAGGCTGCCTTTTGTCACTGATTCTGTTCATAACTTTTATGGACACAATTTTTAGGTGCAACAGAGGTGTTGAGGGGTGATTGTTTTATATAAATACTCATGAAAAATCGTATAAAATTTTTAAATGTAATATTATATCGTGTTACATGTGTGTTGAAAATCATATGTGAGTTAATTAGTATTAAAAATAAATGGAGTGTTTTATCAGAAATAACAGTTTTGGCTTATTTAAGCTGTCAAGTGGCTCATTTTACCTAAACAATGTTCCTCTAAAAAAAATATGGGCCAGCCGATGTTTGAAAACCAATGAGACCTGAATTAATAATAGAAGCTAAGCTGATGGCTACAGTGAAGTGAGTTATATTATAGCTTCTTGCCAAATGCTGCAAAAACACTCAAGTTCCCAAAGACAGACACTGTAAATTTGCTTTTTTTGGGGAATTTGTGTATACATGATGGCTGCTAATGTTTCATCTGACTGGCAGATCAGTTGCTCAGGTCTTTACAGATGTCAAGTGTCACAGTGTCCAGGTAAAAAAATCATTGCAGTCAGAGGAAATAAATTGTGGTGAGTTGATACAATTTCCATGGAAAATAAAAAATACAGATATTTTTTTAATTAGTTTATTTATATATATATAGTATATTAAGAACCAGTCAAGAGAAAACATTGCACAGCATCTTTGATTGAGGAGCCTTTTCAAACCATCTACAATCATCCCTTAGTTTATGTTTTATGTTCTCTGTAGTGCCCCCTAGTGAAATTCTCCACAAACAGCAGCTTAACCAGCTACTGTTCTGGCTTTAAGAGGTTAAAAATGCAAACATACATCTGGTTTTTGTGAGGGGGGGCATACTCCAGGAGTACCCCCCCACAAGAGTCGACACGATCGAGCGTCTTCTCCAAGTCCACAAAGCACATGTAGATTGGTTGAGCAAACTCTCATGCCCCCTCCAAACCCTAAAGAAAGTGTAGAGTTGATCCACTGTTCAACGACCGGGACGAAAACCACACTGCTCCTCCTCAATCCGAGGCTCGTCTACCTGACGGCTGAGGAGTGTGGTCCCCCTGTAGTTGGAACACACCCTCCGGTTCCCTTTTTTGAAGAGGGGGACCCCCCACCACCCCAGTCTGCCAGTCCAGGGAACTGCCCTCAATGTCCACGCGATGCTGCAGAGCTGTGTCAGCCACAACAGCCCTACAGCATCCAGAGCCTTAAGAAACTCTGGGTGGATCTCATCCACCGCCAGGGCCCTGCCACTGAGAAGCTTTTTAACCACCTCTGCGACCTCAGCCCCAGAGATGGGAGAGCCAGCACCAGCTACCCCAGGCTCTGCTTCCTCATCGAAAAACGTGTCGGTGGGATTGAGGAGGTCGTTGGTGCATAAGCACAAACAACAGTCAGGACCCGTCACCCCGCCCAGCTCACACACACTATGGCCCCACCAAGTGCTCGCCTCCGTGCCCCACCTCCAGGCAAGAGAAACATGGATTCATTGATTTTCTCATCACAAGCTAAAGGTGGCAGCTCAGGAGTCCTGAATACCTATTCTAAAATATGCATATAAAATGTTGAGAACTGAGATATTTTAACATTTCCTAAAAACATTAGGAAATTTTTTATTTGATGGCAACAACACAAAAAAGGAACGCGGGCAACAATGGGCTGGACAAATATATTGCAAAATAAAAAACACTTGACAGCTAATTATGGATTAATGGGCAACAGGTGAGTCATGACTGTTTATAAAAGAGGTATAATGGGAGCTTTTCAGAGAGGCAGAATCTTTCAGACGTAAAGATGAGCAGAGCCTCACCAATCAGGGAAAACTGCATCTAAAAGTTGCGGAAATACGTTCCCCGATGTAAATTTGTGAAGGAGAAGGCCTATCTGATCCAGAAAAGCCTGCATCTCTGATGGTATGGGGCTGCATTAGTGCCTATGGGCAGCTTTCACATCTGTGAAGCTCCATCAATCCTGAAAAGTACCTGGAGGTTTTAGAGCAACATCTGCTCCATCCAGATGTCTTTCAGGGAAGACCTTGCAGATTTCAGCAAGACAATGCTGAACCACATCCTGCATCCATCACAACAGCATGGCTTCACAGGAGAAGAGTCCGGCTGCTGAACTGGCCTGCCTGCAGTCCAGACCTTTCACCAATACAAAACATCTGGAGCATCATGGAAGCAGAAATCCAGCAACCAAGGTCCAGGACTGTAGAGCAGCTAGAATCCTGCATCAGACCAGGATGGGACAACATTCCTCTCCTAAAACTCCAGCAACTGGTCTCCTCACTTTCCAGATGTTTACAGACAGATGTTAAAAGAAGAGGGGATGCTACACAATGCTAAAACATCACCCTGGAACTACCTTTTACAGATGTGCTGCTGCCATCAGATTCAAAATGAGCCTATTATGAAATGTTAAAATGCCTCAATTTCATCATCTGATATGTTGTTTGTATTCTACTGGGAATAAAATATGGGTTAATGAGATTTGCTGATTATTGCATTCTGTTTTTATTCACATTTTATCCTGCGTCCTAACTTTTCTGGAATTAGGATTGCACATTTCACAATTACAAATGACACTAAGCCCACAAAAATCCCTCATCATTCCAAGAAGGAATGGGAAAAGAGTTTGAACAAATTTGTTTAAGAATCTTGAGGGCTGAGAAAAGTAAAACAATTTAAAACTAAAAAAGTTATTGATTTGCTGCTTTACATGTTTAAATCTACTCTACCAAAAACATAATGTTCCCCAAAACAGCTGGGGTGCTGTCATGTGCTGTTTCAGGCTTGGATTTTTTTCCACCAAGTTGCTCTTATGCTTCTGATACAATCTTTCAACCACCAGGTCTCCACCTTCCATAAATGCCCCAGCAAGCCAAGCATGATCGCATTCTGATTCCCGGGGGTTTGGAGGTCAAAAGTAGAGAGGCCGAACAGCTGGTGAGGGTCACATGCCAAGATCACGCTTGGTATGTCATGCCTCCGGAGATCAAACATGTAAAAAACTGAAACCCCGACACAGGCAGGATCCAATGTGTTTTTGTAGTGTGATTCCCATTAAGTCAGCTCTGGCGGTCACATGTGCTGCAACCCGCTCGCCATCCAGCAGGATTCTGTTATAGTCTGGCATGTTTTCTTTGAGCTGGAGCACTCCAAAAACTCAGAGCAAGGTGTGATTGAGTAAAAGCAGAGAATTTCTTATGAGTTTTTTACGTGACATGAGAAACTGGGGTGAGTGACGGCTTTAAGAGGCAGCTGCAGCATGCAATCGCGAAGACTAAAAAGCCAGAAAAAATGGAAAATACGCCTGCTGAGCTGACAGGTTATGTTAACTGGTGGACATTTCCCTTTAGGCTCAATGATTACTAGCTAAGTATTCACCAACTTCCCTGCAGGATCATGTCTTCACACCACGTGTGATCCATTTCTATTAAACAAATAACATACACCGAATAATTACTGTGCAAATGTCTCTTATGTTGCTATGAAAATGAAGTGTGGAGTTATTTACTTGAATGTGCCAGCAGAAATTGAAATTAACGGTTTATAAAGCAGTCAGTGTAGTTTGTACAATTATCCTGAGCTTCAACATAAAAAGCAAACATATATTCTACCACATTTATTCTTTATCACAGTCTGAATAAGTTCTTCTTTTAAGACATTTCAAAGATCTTCTTTGGATGTTTCTGCCTTTTGTTCTGTTCTTTCAAGATTATCCCACACTGCTTTAGTAACGAGTCAAAAGTGCAAATTAGTTAATTGCCTAATGGTCTGTTATGTGTAGACACAATAGTGGTTCTTTTTACCATTAAATTATGCAATAGGTCTTAGAAACTACATGTATCATATGGCATGCACGGTGTTAAAGGAGTAAAGATTAGAAAAAAAGTCTGGCTGCTTGGATACAAAATATAAAAAGTCCTTAAACGGTAGTATAAAAACGTAAGGATTTAAAAAAAATTTAGTACAAATGAATCAAAACGACAATGATTAGCAACAAATAGCTCAATAAAGGTGTGCACAATGACATGAAACATCTGCAACACAGTTGTAGAGACTAAAGTACTACAAATCTCTTCTCTTTAGTTTTGTTTATGAATCGGTTTGTGCCCAGAGTACTGTTGCCCACTCGGTCTGCTTTCTGGCATTGGTGGAGAATTCAACAGCTAGAAACTTTTTTTCCCCCCAGATCTTGGTGGGAGCAGATCCAGACTCTAAAAGATCGTTTTGCTAATATGGAGAGTGATGGAATAGATAGTTGGTCAGCAGGGTGAGGCCCATGAAACAGCGCTCCAGGTCTCGTTTCCTTTACAGAGAAATGTTATGTCTAAACCAAATTTTCACATGCCAAGATAGCAAAAATGTGTCTCTGAAATTAAAAACCCTGATCGTTTGTTGTTCTTCATCTTATTCTCAGTCTACAGTCCAGTAAACGACTGGGATGGGGGAGCCATTGTCTCGCTAACAGGTCTGATTGCTCCTTCTGTCACTGCAAGACGAGGCGTGGATGGATTTGTTTCAGTGATGAAACTCTGGTTTGTTTCTGTTCTGTTTATTACCTGAACAGCTCTTCGCCGCTCCATTAACTAATGTTGGAAAAGCTATTTTTCTTTCAGCATCTGCTCTGACCACTTCAAAGCAATCTATAACTTCTCTGTTGGGTAAAAGTCAGGAGATGAGCAATGATTTTAGAAAGGCAGCGTTGCTCTGCATCAAGCTGGGAAATGTTACGAAGCCAATTCCAAACAATTTGGAGTCCATCATTCTACAGTGAGAAAGATAATTAACAAGTGGAATATAATCAAGGCAGCTGGCAGTCTACCCAGGAGTGGATGTCTCAATCTGGCCCATCTTAGACAGTACAGTTTGAAAAAGCCTGAACATGTTTGGCTTGTTTAGGAGGGTTGCAGGAAAAGTCTCTTCTCTTTAATATGAACAAGTTCTGCACCATTTAGGTTTGCAAAGCTGCACCTGAAAAATATCACAAGACTTCTAGAAAAATGTCTTTTGGGCAAACAAGACCAAAGTGAAGACATTTAGTTATATCCAGTGTTGGGCACTTTACCTTAAAAAAAAAAATTAATTAATGTTACTAGTCACTTCTTGAAAATAGCAACAGAGTTACAGCATTATAAAACTAACTAATTATTCGGAAAAGTAATTATTCCGTTACTTTTTAAAATGTTTTCAAATATGTTCCCTTTAAAGGAATTTTAAATTTGTTTGCATGTTAATTTATTCATAATAAAACCGAATATTAGATCTGACTATTGACTGAAATGGAATAAATTACTAACAGAAAAATAATGGACACTAATCCGAGGCTGCTGGATGCTGCGTCTCCGTCTCCTCCTCAGGAGAAGCTGCTTCACATGATCTTAACTGCTTACTGCCAACACGAAGAAACTCGTTTCTGGTCACAATGAACATGTCTCATAGCGTTCTTGTTTTTTCTCACTGAGGGAAAACTGATGTCTGTGGTACCACTTTAAAACTCTCCCTCTGTTTTCTCTGGACTCACCGTTCATACTTACAAAAGTCTGCCATGACAATTTATTCTTCATCAGTCACTCATCATCACTTAGGCCAGTGGTTTTCCAATCTTTTATCTTTGGAGACAACCTTAATGCATATACTAAAACGCTGTGGACCCCCTGCTCCCCCCTATGCTGAAACCATGCTGGTTTTAGGCTTGTAAAAGTGAGATTCTCACCATAAATAATGTATTCTGGCTGAGTCCTGTCCTCTGATGAAGCCAAAGTTAAATAACATACAGCCGTACTTTTTTTCTTTAAAATAGGGATCATTTGTGGACATTATTGGCAATGGCTCTAATGTTTAGAGCCTCAGGAAACAATGGAAAAAAGTAACGCTGTTTAATTTAATGCAATTGCTCCCATCACTGTTTATGGCCTGACACAGCGTATCAGAATAAACACCTCACACCTGTCAAGCACGGTGGTGAAGGGCTCATGATATGGGCTTGTTCCAAGGCAGGTTCCCCAGCAGGTCCACTGTTCATGTTACATTACATTACAGTCATTTAGCAACTTACAGACAGTAGCATTAAGGGTCTTGCCTGAGGACCCAACTGGAAGGTGTTAATGTTCGTCTCCTGGGGGATTCGAATCCTGGTCTCCCACATGGGAGGCTGATGCTCTACGAATTGAGCTAACCAGCCGCTACGTCCTTTGTTTCTGTGACCGGAAAATAAAAGAATGGCACAATGGCCCAGTTAAAGTCCAGACTTCGACCGGACTGAAATCTGTGGTGGGACTTCAAATGGAGCTGAACATTAACAGACCTTCAGCCTGAAATAATGTAATCAGGAAGAGTTAGGCACAAAATCCTGCACAATGATGCGAGACACCGATAACAACAGAAGAAGCTACTTCAAGTTATTCCTGCTAAGCTACAAGCTGTTGTGTAGGTTAGTTTTTCACACTGCCTCTGTGTTTTCAGCCCATTTTTATCACATATTGAGCAATATAATCACACATAATATTTCTCATGTCATTCATATAATTGGTCTCCATCTACTTTTATGTGACTTTTTTAATGTAACTCTTCATTTAGGATAATGTAAGACAACTTCGGGAAGCAACTGTGTGGTGTAGTTACTTTTGTGCTTTGTAATGGACTCTAAACACTGTTATTATGGGAAATGGAAACAATGCAGGCCACTGTGTGGCTGCTTTATTATCTCTAATTAACGGGTTATTTAAGACATTAGCCAGTCAATTTGTAAGAACTACTTTTACACTGTTTCCATTGTGCACCTTAATCAAATTATGGATCTAACTGAAGGTCTGAATGGCTTCCTGCATCTATGGAGACAAGATCCACACAGAAATGAAAGAGGTAGAAAAGGTTTCCTTTTTTTGGTGTAAGCAGTTGTGTCCCAGAATGCCCTCACACCTGCTTGGAGAGTGGCTCGGGAGCGAGGGAGGTGATTATCGTTAGTTACTATCAGAGAAGCATGCTGTCATTTTGTTTCAGAGCCAGACTTCAGGCCTCTTTGGAGTCCCTCATATAGGCATAACAGTTAATGAGGGAAATACCCAAAGTTAAACCGAGCATGGGAGCCTGAGAGAGGAGGGAGGGCCGGAGAGAGAACGAGAAAGAAAATGTATCGGGAGAGGTGGATTGAGATGACTTCACAGAGCTGTGGCTTTTCCCCCCGGACGACCGAGCTGTTTGCTGTGGCTGTGTGGGTCTCTGGCATGATGATTTGGGACAGATAGTTTAAAAAAATCACATTGCCAGGGATTACTACACTGCTGCTGTGTCTGCTGCTGCTGCTGGAGCCTCAGGGGGGGATTACACATCTGATAACAGGAAGATTCTCGTTTTGGTTTTTTTCTGCTCTGATTTCTGAGACGGGAGTTCCTCAAGCTGCAGATCAGTCTGAAAGACGAGCTCATCTGAGGCAAGATCAGCAGACGAGTGCGCTGATGCTGGGTGTATCTGCTGTTTCTGATCAGGTGCAGAGCTTAGTCGACTGCTGAACAGGGAGTCTTAGAAATGTGTTCACAGTGGCCAAGTTCTTCACTTGTACAGAAATGATGGACGTGTCATTAAGATATTTTTACAACTCTTTGAAAGCTCTTAAACTAAAAGATCATCATGTTTTTCTACCTGTAAACAAGTAAGAAAGACAACACATTGACATGTGAACTAATTATTAACTCTGTATGTGTGCTTCTCCATGTTTTCAGGAAGTTCACAGTAAAATTATCTAAAAACAATCACTCTATTCCCACTCACCTCTGTTACATGTTGGCTGTTTATCTGCAGGCGGAAACACTTCCCAATCGAATGCACCGTTAACTTGTTTGCTTTAAGATTCTATTTCACGTAAAAATTCTTGTGGGAGGTTTAGAAACCAGACGGCTGCAGCTACGCACTGGCTCAGAAAGTTTTACAAGAGTTGCATTGTTGGTGTTTTCCTTGGTTTGTTTACGGGAATCTTAGACTAAGTATAATCTCTTGGATAAATAAAAATTTTGTACAGCAGAGGACGTTAGTTTTTAGTCTTGATCTGTCTGCAGAAGGAAAGTTGAGCTTAATGGTGTCAAAGTCCTTAATTACCTGCAAGAAAGGATGAAAAAAATATTTATTATAAAGATTCTCTTGTTTTAAACAAATAGAGATGGGAAAAATAAACATGAAAAATTCTGCTTTGTAGTTAATGGGATATATATATATAAAAATAATTTGTAATGGATGAATTACTTTGGCCTGAAAAATAAAATAAAATAAAATAAAATAAAATAAAATAAAATAAAATAAAATAAAATAAAATAAAATAAAATAA
>JBAMHW010000021.1:23763749-23787804 GCA_037177495.1 Rhadinocentrus ornatus
TGATTTAATCATTATTTAAAAACTCTTAATCTTTGGCAGCTCTGTTTTTCTGTAAAAGCTGTAAGAAATTTTCTTGTGTGTTTGTACAAATGTAGAAGTTTGTTAGTGTGGACTGAAGGTTTGTTGTCTTCTGTCTGTGGTGTTTTTGTCTTTTCTACCTTCTTCTTTCTGCTTTCCCTTTAGCTTCTTTTTTCTGTCCCCTCCGGTTGGGTCCAGCAAGATTACTTAGATTTCATGATTCAAAGTAAATAAATAAAAGTAAATAATTAAATAAAGGAATCAGACTATCAAGAGGAGCCTTATACTTATAAGCCTCCCACAAATTCACAAAATCATTCTGTTTGCTATGAAGCTGGACAAGACAGGTTTAAAAAATAAATAAATAATAATAACTCTGTTGAAGCATGGTTGAAAAGCAATGTCTGACTTTCATTGGTTAAATTTAATGCAATTTTTATTTATTATTACTTTTGACAGATTCAAGTTATTTCTGTGACCATTGTGAGTTTTTCTATCATTAACCGAAGGGTACTAACATTTTTATCTACGTGTGTAATAAAGACTCCTTGAACTGATAATGAGGAGTCACTTTTCAGAACACATTTTCAGTGAATTCCCATATAAAATTGCAATTCAACTGGTGAAAAGTCCTCTAAGACATCATCCATACCAGTGGAAAAAGAAATAAAATGTGTCTGAAACCAATCTATACTTGATGTTGCCATGGCACCTCACCAGCTGGTGAGACGAAGTAATCATCGTATTCTTTCTGATTGAAGCCACCTCTCTGCTTGAGTTGTTTGAGCCAGTGTGGGTGATGGGCTTCAAACCAGCATCTTTCATGTTGTCAGTGGGTGGTGACTGTGGAATCCCTCTCTCTACTCCATTTTGCCACATCTAATTCTGAAGAACACAAGTTGCCTTCACGACAGAATCGGCTTTTCTTGGGCAGATACCCAGAACACATCGATGAGGTGTGTTAAAAAACGGCCAGGATGTAGATATCCAGTTGAGAGCGTGTGACACGGTGTCATAAAGCAAAACGCTGTAATGTAATTCTACGCAAAGTTGCAAAGTGCATTTTCTCAGCCTCTGAACTCTGCTGGGCAACGATGTTACTGTGCCATTAAAACTAGTCATAAACACATATTTTTAAGGTCAGAAGTTTTCATAATTTTGCTTTCAACAACATTGCTGGATGGTGTAATACTCTGCCAGTGTGCTTATTTTAGATAAAAATGTTGAAATATCAGAATTTAAATTAATTAATATTATTACAATAAATATAAAACTCAAAAAATGTCAAAACACTAAAAACCAATACAACATTCACAAATGCTGCCACAAAATCAGGAGTTTTAGGTCATAAGTACAAAAAATGCATCAGAGGGACTGACCCACTGATTATCTAGCCCAGTGGATCTCAAAAGAATAAGAATAAAACATTTACTATAACTATATAACATAACTATGTAACTTACTATAACAACACAGACGTGAGGGAGATTACTGCCCTCTTTCAACCTAGATACCTGTTTCTCCATATCTCTTTCTTTTCTCCCTTCAATAAACCCTGTTCTGCAGTTCTTCTTCTTCTTTATATTTTTTGGCAGTTGGCAAATATAAATAGGTGCATTACTGCCACCAAGTGGTCTGGAGTGTGAACCAGAATGTTAGCAAGAGCCCAAGTTTCTTTATCTTTTTTTTTCTACCAAGATATTTTCTGGCACATGTGACCTTATTTAAAAAGCCACTAGTTTCGAATACAGGATTGTGGTTTTAGCTGAATTTCTCCTATCAGAGGGTAGTAAGGCAGAACTTGAACCTGGCTGGCTGCAACGGGGATTATGGCCTTCAAACATGTGTCCCCACTGAACTGGCTGAGCTAGTCAACCCTTGTATCATACTTTCAGAAGACCTTAGATGTGATTTTAAAAATTTTCTAAATGTTTCGCTGGCTAACCCTGCATCTGTGGGTGTATACGAACATTTCATCCAAAGAAACCCCCTTTTTTGTTACATTTCAGCAGAGGTGATATGATTGGTAGGTGCCTCAGACCATTGGAGGTGGCTTAATAGAGTAGAATGAGACTGTTTTTATTACTTAACAGATAATACGTAACTATACCCCCTACTTGTCCTTTCTTGGAAACTCTTAAAATAATAAAAACATTTTTTACTTAACCACTCATTTTAAAAGCACAAACCATTTTTAAGCAAAGTAATAAAAAATAAGATGAATTAATGATTTTATCTGAAATGTGCCACATCAAATGATGGATTAATGTTTCCTCTCTGTCCCTCTGTTGAAAGGAGGGTTCATTTTATTGAGTGACAGGTAAAGGTCAGAGAGGGGGAACGCCACCCCCAGGCCTTTAAAGATGGAGGGATATTTCATGTGAAGAAATCAAAACAAGGCCTCTAAATGGATCCTGAGGGAAAAGGAGACACAGCTGTACAACTGACTTAAGAAGAAGACTGAAAAAAATGGAAGGGGTTTACTTAGAGATGAGAGCTGAACAGGGATAAAGTTTGACATTCTGATTGTCATTTAGCTTAATTCCCAGTCGGCTTTCATGTCCTATGCCTGTGAAAGGCATTTTATCTACTGTGCAAGCCACTAGAAAACATTATTAACGGATAAATAAAGACCACATTACAGGCAAAAAAAAAAAAAAATCAAAAAAAATCTGCAGTTGTATTTTCAAAACCCCCAAAATGAGAAATTATGTGTGATCCGAAGGGTATGACACACTGAATCCAAAATGTAGATCAATAAAAATCTTTAACAGACATAGACATAGTGCATAAACAAAAGGTTTTAACTCACTCATGTTATGACACATCACATCTGCTGACCCATGAATATATTCAGAACATTAGCAAGTAGGATGCTGGGCAGAGGTTGGTGATGGGCCTGGGATCTCAGCCTGTTTGGAACACCGCCTCGACGACCTCGGTGCTTTTTCTTTCTATGTTTTGGCGATGCGTGTCCATTGTTGTTATCACGCTGGATCTCTGCCAGCCACCCCTGGTCCCAGTGAAATGAGTTGGCCTCTCCGGGTTCCCGTTGTACTGTGCTTCTGAGAGGGGGGTACATGCCGTCACTTAAATGGTTCCCTGTATCCTGTATATCCATGTGCTTGTGTGGGCATCTGTTTTGAACACTGGTGAAGGGTGAATGTATCTGGATGTTGGTATGAATGGACAAAATGGATGAAGGGGAGGTGTGTATGGTTGTCTGTATGTGGGTGTATGGGCTGTCTGAGGCTCCCTGCCCTCTGGCCCACTTTGGCTGCTTCCTCAGAGATAGGTAGGGGGTGGAGCCTGTGGGCTAGATGGGATTTTGGGTGTGGCTTGGGATTGGATGAATTGAATGGAGTGGGATGGAAGCATGGATATGGATGGGAAGGTGGGAGAGATGGGTAGTGCAAGTAGGGGCTGGTGGACTGCGCCCCAGGTCACCTGGATATAAAAAGGTTATTTTTTCTGTCAGGATCATGGGTGATTTTTCCTGCTGAGCCCTTAACAGAGGAGATGTTTTTTTCTCCATGTTTGGTTTTAATTGGTTAACCAGGAATCTTCAAGATTTTTTGCCATGCTGAAGCAAAGTTTTCTTGTCATTTATTTCATTAATCTAAAATTATAGCTTTCCTTATACTGTTCAGGATGTGTTCTTTTGGAGAAGCCCTCTAGGCGTCTTCTAGAGCAGGGCTAATCAATTCTATCCTACGAGGACGGCAATCCAGCAGGTTTTCCATGTAACCCTGCTTAACACATCTGACTCAAATGAAATAGTCACCCATTTAATTTGATGCAGGTGTGTTGAAGCCGGGATACACTAAAGAGCTGATGGATTGCAGCCCACGTAGGACCAAATTGAGTAGCCCTGTTCTAGAGATTTAATTCTAAGCTCTTGTTCAGATGTTCTCAAAGTCTCCTTTTTTTAATGTGATAAAAATAATTTTCTCTCTTATTACTGCCTTTTCTGCTTCCCAAAAAAACACATGCTAATGTCTCTGGTAGGTCATTTTTTTCTATGTTCAAAGACCATTCCCTTTTGATGAAGTGATAAAATCAGGATCTTTAAATAATGATGTATTAAATCTCCAGTTTCTAGAAGGTGGTTTAATTTTCTTATCAATTAAAGTAAATTAGTCAGTGCATGGTCACTGATGGGATATATTCTAGTTTCTGATGTATCATTATAAATATCATTATCTATTCTAGAGTAAGAGTGGCACACTGATGAAAAAAATTCGTACTCTTTAGAAGTGGGTTGCTGTGAGCTCCAAGCATCACAAAGACCATCATCCTCCATATATTGCTAAACATTTAATATTGTTTAACCTTTGTTGACTTCCAGACCTGATGGTTCACTGTTGTACCCAGCCTGTATAGTTCTACTGAAGTTAATGCCACGTTGAAGTCTCCTCCAATAAAGAGTGCGTTATTTAAGTGATCGTAGAGTGAAGTGAAAAAAGAATGAAAAAAAGATCAATATTTGGTCCATATATATTAGCAATGCATAAATTCATACTAGAACGTATGAATAATAGATACTGTGACTATTATACATGTGGCAGACTTTTTTAACTGGTTTCCTTGTCATGGGCAGCTGTGCTGCGGTCGGCTCTGGAGTGGGTTTTTTTTCATTCTGTGCCAGAATAAATATGCCACCTGTTAGGCTGAACTGCTACATCGGCGTCCTGGTTAATCACAAGTCAGAAAGGGAGTTGTGGTCCGAACACTCTGGTTATATCTTAATCATACTGGAGTTGCCTTGAATGTAGACACATTTTTATCTACATTTGAAGCTCCACTGATCATGGTCCCCCTCACCACCACCTCTAAATAAATTTTTTAGTAACTCAAATCTGGTCACGTTATGCAATACAGAAAATTAAACTATGTGCTGAAGCCTCATAATTTCTCTTTAGGATTACATTTATGGCTTCACACAGTCAGAGTGACCAGCACTGAGCAGACAGGGGCTGGTCCAGAGAGCCTCCTCCATAGTGAACAAACAGGTGACGAGAGCGAAGGAATGCAGCTGTGTGCTCAATGTAGGTAGGCAGCGCGAGTACCGGGCACAGAAAATGAGATTTCACTTCCTCCTCTGACCCATGGGGAGGAGGATAAAATCCATTCAGTGTGATTACCCTGGATCTGAGAGAGCTGGTGATGTGAACGCTGGGTTAGGACGCAACATGGCTGAGCTGCTGTCGCCCTGGATCTTGAGGCATGAAGAAGCTACAGTGAGGGCTGATAAATCAGTGACTCTGCAGACGTCAGAGCCAGCAGCAGGACTGTCTGCATGGACAAAAAACTTCAGTGGGACTTCGGTTAAAGGCTTAACAAAGCTTTAAGAAGTGTGAATAGGACCAGTGTTAATTTCCACTGAGGTGTTTAGGGCGTGTCACAGGTTTGTGTCTGCGCACTCCTTTCAGGAAGCGTTTGATCAGAGGATGACTGAAAAGAGATTTGTCACCAAAACCTTCATGACAGGATTAGATGGCTGCAGCATACGTTTGGTGCTGAAAGCCATTTACATACATTTCCTTTCTATCAGCATCTGGAGAAAAGAAAGCATGCACGGTAGCATGCACGCTATGGGACTAAATCGTCTCTCCAGATGCCAGCGCTGAAACGCTAACCATTTGGCCAAGTAAGACGCTCTCGTTTAAGCGGCTCTCGCATTTTGGATAGTGCGCACTGCATCTGAGGAAAGCTCGAGCCCTCCTAAGTGCTCCCGCTCAGCGGCCAGGCCCAGCAACACAGGTACAACAATATGACCAATCACAGAGGAATTTTATGGAAGCAGGGAATCCTCCGTGTTTTATTGGCTGACAGCCTGGCGTTTTATCCCTAATCTGAACTCTGGTGTTATTTCGAGCGGTCATAATCAGGGGTCAAAAACAGACATAGACGTTTTTAACCCCTTAGTTGTGGTCACTGCCAATGGGCAGCAAGACCCTGGGCTAACACACAAAACAGGTAAATAGACCATTTAAACACTGTATGTCTTAAAAATGAAATAAACATTAGGCAGATCATTGACAGTACTTGATACTTCGAAGGTTAAGCTAGTTTCACAAAACCGTTAGCCCTGCCCTTTGCTGTTATACACATTACAATAATTCCAGTGGCAAAGTGAAGAATGAAAAACCTCTAAAAAAAAATAAATGTATTACTTTCCAACATTAGGAATGCGTACTAATTTCCCACACCCCCGATTTGAGTGAGTACTCCTTTCCTACAAACTACTGATAAAATACCTTCTGATTCCGTGGGTTTTCTCTTCTCCTTTAGAGAAGACTGCAGGCCAGTGAAGACAAACTACTTCTCTCCTATTTCAATTATTTATTCAATTACAGAATATTAGAAATGTGCATACAGAGCCCTGGGTTCGGTTACCTTATCTCCCTGACTAATACAAAAAGCATGGAGTCTGGCTGCCTGCTACAGCCAGAACTCACTCTAACTTTCTGGCTGTACACAGTTTTACTGACTAATGCTGGAGTTGTAAGTATTGAGCCAGCTGCAGTCACAAGTCCTGCGACCCCCAGGGTCCGCTTGGGTTCTGAAAAACAGGAAGAAAAGAACACAGACAAAAAAGGGATTTTCTCTTTCCTTAAGTATAACTTCACACATGTTCCTTGACCATATGAAGAATCTGTTACTGAAGCACAATAGCCCACTATTGGTAAGTATATAAGCTTATAGATAATATAAATAATAGAGTAAGAACATAAATAAAAGTAACACACCTGAGTAATTACTTGATTAATATCCTACAGAAGTCTACGTGATTCGCTGGTATAACCGCTGGAAAAGGTCCCGAAAACCACTAAGAAGGAGGTGCTACTGTAAGTGTGTGTGCGCGCGTGTATACGTTTGTGTTAAAGTAGATGAAAATGGCTTTTCCATTAGTGTTGGATGTTTGGTTTTTAGATGCTGCTTTAGTTCAAATATAGATAGAAAAAGAATGGCTTTATTTCAATGTTATTTACGAAATTTTCTGTTTGCCTCCAGGTCACTGGCTGGTCAATAGTTAAAGTCCAGCTGTTGAAGACCGTTTTACATGTTGCTTACAATAGATTAGATAGATATTTGGAATATAAAACCAGTCTTTCATGATCTCACCTTTGTGTGGGTGTATACTTTATGGTGGGTTTTGTATGTGCGTGTTGCTCCAGGACAGGGGTGTTAAAGACTGGGAAGGAAAAGTCAGAGTATACAAGGAGTTTAAACTAGGCTATAGTACTGAGAAAGTAGTAGTAAAGATGGAAAACAGCAAGTGAAAGAAGGGAAATGATGGAAGGAAAACAATTGATGAAGCCTGTAGGAAAAGAGGGGAGAGACAGATCAGACGATAGAGAGGTATTAAAAACAGCATGATCTTTACTCTGAAAATTACAAGTGACTGAAAACAGTTCATCTTTATCCTTTTTTTTTTTTTGCAGAAGATGTGCACTAAAGACCAAGTTGTGGAGAGAAACAGATGTCTGGAAAAGTAAAAGGTATAACACTTTTACTGGATTGCATTTATCTGTAAATTGTCTGAGTGAAAGAAAGAAAACCTAAAAAATTTTTCTAAATATTTTGTTGAATATTTTCTAATGTTGTCATTAAGGGCACGTTCCATAGTTTTTTTTAGGCAGCAGAAGGTGAAAGGATTGAGCAGATAATGAAGAAAAGAGCAGCAGACAGAGGTAAGCCATGCAACTTTGCACAGAACTTGTGCTTGTCAGGGAAAGAAAAATGGGGGAAAAAAAGTTTGAAAACAAGTACATATTGCAGTATTTGGATCCTGTGGGTTCCGTTTCTGCTCCCCACCCAGCCATTTCCTAAAGATTCACTAAAATGTGTGACTTGTTAGCCTGTGTCAAGCAAGCAAAGCAATTTCACCCCTGCAATGCAGATTTCCACCCCTGCACACGTCCCAACTATAGCTTGCTTTGTCTCATTTTCCTGTTCCCCCTCCCCAACCACTTGGCTCCCAGTGGCGGGGGATATTCATTTAACTGTCTCCTTTCTGGGCAACGCCTCTGGACATGACCAGCCCCACCACAACCCCCACAGATTGGGACCTGCAGGGTCAACCTTTCGAATATCTGGTGTTGCCTAGGCGAGGGCATGTAGCGTCCACCAAGAATCCTCGTCCTCGGAGGTGGGTTCACATCCCCCTGCACAACTGGGTTGGTCTGTGGGGAGAGTTGGCGCTTAATTTCTTCAGTCAAAGTTTCTGTCAATGCTTCTTTAAGAACATTCAGTTGGTCTCTCATTTCCTTCCTAAGCTCAGCTCTTACCGTCTCTCTCCATTCCTCGGGGCAAGATACCGCAGAGGTCTGTCGTGGTGGTGGCACAGAGACACGTTATGCACAGGCAAACTCCGTCTTCAGCGCTGCTTCAAATGCTCTAGCTTCACTGGAAACCTCACTAAAGGACATGGTAGAGTTTCTACGCACCTGCCGCTGAAGTTCCTGTTGTATTAAACCCAGTCTCAAACCCAAGATGAGCAGGTCTCGAACAGTCATCTCATCCTGAGCCGAGCCTTCTGGTTCCTGCTCCTGCAATCTAGAAAAGAGCTCCCAGAGTCGAAGAATATAAGAAGCAGTGGTCTCGTCTTCCTGTTGGTGACATTTGAAAAATTGGCTGCTGGGATTACTCGACCATAAATTTTCTTTAGCTCCTGGAGAATGGCTGCACTAGTATGCCGTTTGGTTGGATCTAGTAGGTGCATTTCTCTTTTGCTTCACCCTCCAGTGCTTCAAAATAAAATCAATTTTCTGCTCCTCATTCAAACCTTGTGCCCGCAACATTGCCTGCACCTGCCCATTCCATTCTGAAAAACTCTTTACTCTGGTCCCCACTGAATCTCGGGATCCAGGGGACTCCCGTGAACCACGGCATCATTGCATATTTAACTGGTGGATTGGAAGCAGTATGCATTACACTAGGCCCTGCACATTCAGGCTGTGCTTCATTTTCATCTGCCAGTCTCACTGTGTGGTGTGGAAAGAGAATCCTGCCGATACATGCCAAAAAAATGTAATGGATGGTTTAGAAATGTTACTTTAAAAAAAAAAAAAATTTTTTTTACTGTAAGCCAGTGTGTAAAAATTACTCCCATCTAGTGGTGCACCAATTTATTACGAGCTACCAAGTAGTGCTCTACTGGAGCTTCACCGTTTAAGAGTGTTATTACGACTACGGAATCCGCAGAGATTCATAAATGTGAAGTTCGAGTGTCCCGTCAGGTGATGAGGAACAGAATGATACATAATTATTATTTCATGCAAAGTTACAAGCGTGCCCTCCATGTATTTAGTACCAAGCTACTGCTAATAGCTAATGCTATCGTATGAAATAATTTTTTGAGACTTGCAGAAATGAGAAAAAAAAAGAAAAAAAAAAAAGAAAAAAGCAGGGCAGTGGACTGCAAGACTAAGATCCCATGCTGTAACATTACTCTGTTTAAAAACATGTATTTCCGCTGATTTATCCAGGGAGGTGGGCGACGTATTGATAGAAAATTATTATCTAAAGAGATTTTTTGTGTTAGAATGCTGCGCTTCTGGTGATTAAATCGCGCCGAGAAACTTTACTTTTACTTTGGTCTATTTTGTCTGACTAGGAGGACAACTACCCCAATCCTGATGACAAATCAGCTGAAATAAAATATGAAACAGGAGGGAAAGCTCTCGGAAAATATGTCTGAAAGAAGTTTAAAAGTTAAAGTTAGGATTTGCCAAACCCCAACCCAGCAGTCCCTTCCTTGTGGCAGTCCCTTCTGTAGCCGAGCTTGTGGTATTAGTCAGTCCAATCCAGTGTGACGCTCCGGGCCTTCCTTGGCACCCTGATACCGGACGGCTCTCCAGCTTGGTACACCACTGTCCAATCCGTAATACCCGTGCCAGGACTTCGGCACCGCCGCTGCTGTCAGAGAAAACAAGGAATGAATGTCCAGTACATCCTGCAACCGACAAACTCAGGCCAGTCTTTCCTTCAAGTAGCCATATGGGAGCTCATCAATTCCACTGTGCCGCCTCCGCTATTTCACCACCACCGCCCGGGCCGGATCCCTCAACACACAAAAAGGAGCTACATCAACATACAATCCTGCTAATGAAAGAAGACTCGCGCATGCACTCCGGGTGAAAAGTAATCACTTTCCTTCCCGTGATGGATAGCGAGCGTTGATACAATGGAGTCCAGGAGATCAGCATCAACAAACCAGGTGATGATCTGCGTCGAAGGTGGGAGCCCAGTCATGGCCCAGGGAGACGGTAACCCTAACGAGAGGAGGGAAGCAGGAGTGACTCGTCTGTGTCCTACCCACAGGTATCTGGTGTCTTGATATATATAGGGAGTGGGAAGGAACAATCTGTGATTGTAATCACCAATGTGATGAGGTTCAGGTGTGTCCCATCTGCAGCATGTGGCTTTGTTTCAGTTCATGATATAGGTCCAACAGTCCCATAACGCACAATCATAGTACACAGTAAATATAAAAAATTGTCTATCGCTTTGTAGTGCACAGCATTATAAATCATTTAAATATGGGGTTACCTGACCATACTGAAAAACGTTGTACCCATAAGCAGTCACTATCACACAGTCACTATCACACAGTCACATCACACGTGACCCTTCCACCATGCACCATGGGGTACGTCCCAGGCGGACCAGAGCCTGGTCTACACCAACACCCCCAGCCACCCCTTCACCCCACCCAGATGCCGATGACCAGGCACCACCAGAGCCAACAGCCCATCAGTGCAGTCAAACTGTGTCCCGGCCACCGGGGCAACCACCTCCTCCTGCCCGCCACCTGCCACTCCCCGCTCCTTACTGTTGATTAAGTGTGTGTTGTTTGCAATTAAAATAGGGGCAGTGACCACATTGTGCTGGGAGTGAGGCCACCTTAGTGGCCCCGTCTGCCAAGCACCACATGGCATGCCCCCCAGATGTTGTTTATGTGTTGTGTTTCTTGTGTTTTGGAGTCTAAGTGCAATTAAAACTGTTAGGCATGTTGCCACAGGGTGCAGCTGAGGAGGCCACTTAAATGGCCCCCTCAACTCCACCCCACATGGGTGGCGGCTGCGGCTGCTTAGCAGGAGGAGGGGGAGGGAGGGGTGCCCCCGTAGCCGTCGCCGTGGAGTGCCTCTGTTTCGGCCTGTGTCCCGTCGGTCCCGCCAGTGACCAGAAGGGCGACTGGGACGTGGGTCAGGTGGTGGACATGCTACATGCGTTGGCGATGTCTTCAGCCCGGTCGGGAAGAAGATCAGGTTCCTCCACCATCTTAGTAATGCTGTAGGCTAGCAGCGCAATGTTTTTAGCCACTGCTGAAGCCTGAAAAGCACACTGGTGCGACCGGTCGGAGAAGTGGATGGTGTGCTGGTCTTTGACAGAGGGAGGCCAGGGCCGTTGTTCGATGTGCCGTGCAGTTTTGACGCCAAAGATGGAAGACTCGTTCTACCCGTCCCTCCCTGTTCGGAGAAACTTTCCACCCTGGTGATCGGAGTGTAGGTGGAGACAGGTGCCCTGTCTGGTAAGCTTTGTTGGCCGGGAAGCGAGGCCAACTGAAGTTTTCAGTACTGCGCGTGTGTGCGGAGAGATATACCCAATAGCGATAGCCTTAAAAGGTGAAGCTTATACGAAATAGAATCAGTACTACTTACCACTATCTTGATCTTGGAGATCTTTGGTTATTTTTGTATTTTTTAAAGCCAGATTTTTTTTTCTTGTGCAATGTAGTTTTTTTTGGAAGCCAAAAAAACAACTCTGATTGAATACACTACTTGGCCACTATCATCTACCCAGTTTATGCAAACCAGTGAGATCAGCAGAGCCAAGTAGTTGAAAAATCTCGTCTAAGCCGGCCAGAAGCAAAAAAACTACCCTCCACCGTTGCTCCTTCTTCCTTTTTTAATGAAGAAGCTCTGTCTAGTTCTTACATGATTAATGATTTAGGTGCTTCCTCTCAATGTTTGAAGCCTAATAGGATAGATTCTCCCACAGCCATCTTACAAATCTTTCAGGAATCCAACTACCTCACAAGATAATGAAAGATGCACAATATTAAAACTGTTCATCCAGGCGACTTCTTTCACCCAACATTTCTTCACATATTTAATATAATTTAATATCAGATAATCTCTTGTTGAGAAACTTGTAGAACGGCTGGACTGACATGTAAACAAATTCCCTCTTTTATTAGTGAGGTGATCAGAGGTGACAGCTTTATGACGTCCATGTTCTGAAATGTTTTCAGGAACCAAGGGCGTTACAATCTTTGACCCAAGTAAGTATTCCAATAAAAGCCTGACAATCATACATAGATTCAACATTAACATTCACAGGCTTGCGTAAGACAGCTGTTCAGTACTGTTAGGAAATGGTCACTTTTGAAGCTGACTGACTTTTGATGTTCAACCCTGTATGATTCATTCATGCTGCAGCAGGTTTGTGCACTGGCACGAATCACAAATCATATCTAAAAACATTCAAATTGAAAGCAGATTTGGCTCTTTGTCCTCAGTGAGTCAACTCTGGGAAGCAGCAAAGGCTTCCCTTGCTAAATTACTTCCCGAGACCTGTCACCATGTATTTAATTATGCTTCTATCTCCACAGTTCTTAATAAAGTTTCTCTGTCTCTCCATCTTGAGTCAACCTATTTGTTTCCTCTAACACCACTATTGAATTTAACAGCCTGAGTTAATAGGAATACCTATTCTCAATCATGTGCTCTTGCCAGGTCTGCTTGTCTTAACATATGTAAGCTATATAAGTAAATAAAACCCAATTTATTTTCTGAACCACAAAGTCTAAACTTTCTTTGAAATTTCAGTAAGATCACATTTTCTATTTCTTTCTCTGACCACATTCTCAACACGAACAAGGAGCTTAGCTTGAGCAGATATGAATTGGGCCTGCATGTGTGACTAATTTAGCTGCCCTAATGGTACCGTAAGGGTGTTTCATTGGGTGCCAAAAAGATTGAGGCCTACTCTAAACCAATATCTCAGTCCAGTGGCTGGAGAAAGACATTTCACTTTGACAATAATGAGGCATAACAAGATCTGCAAAGTGTTCAAATGGTAAAATCAATACTAAACTGAAATGTTGCCATGGCCACATAGAAGCTCATTGAAGAGAGAGCAGAAGCTCCACTGATCATGAGCTGTAATATTGAATCTGAGAGTTGCACAACTTTCAGTAATGGAAGAGAATGCAAAGGAAACAGAGCTAAAAGCTTAATAAGTATGGAACAGTAAAAAATTTATTATATCTTTGGCTGCATTCTTTACTACACAGTGACAGCCTACATAAAATTATCCTTATTTATTACGCAATACACAGTGATAATCTATAAAGAGGCAGATATACAAACATTATTTAGCCAAAGAATAATAATAAAAAATAAAAAATAAAATACAGAAGAAACACAGTAAGTTTTGTAAAATAAAAACAAAAAACAATGATTTGTAAATTTCATAAACCAATACTATACTCAAATGTTGAATGTTAGCCATTTTACTATTTCATGAAAAGTGAGCAAATCTTCTATTTGTTAGCAAAAGTATGGCTCCATAATTTTAGAGGAAAGCAGAAAGAAAATCTGGGAAAGCAAGCGGCAATAAGAACAAATAGTTGGAAGAACATGTTGCAGCTAAATAGGTTAATAGACAGCAGGTCTGTAACATGACTGGACATGAAAAGAGCACCTTAGGGAGACAGAGTCTCTCAGAAATAAAGAGGGACAGGGCTTCAAAAATCTGCAAAGTTTACACTACAAGTCATGGAGCAATTTCAGACTACTGTTTCTGAATTTAAACTTGCTTTGACTGTTGTACAGTGCACAATATTGTCATAGGATTCAGTCTTTCCACTGATGTCCTCAGATGCTTCAGTGAGTTTTGGCAGTAGCACACACCATGCAACATCTGCATGGTGTGGGCCATGGTGTGCTGCTCGAGTCCTCACTAAGACCAAGAAAGTGGACCACATCAGTCCAGCTCTTTACACTGCCTGCCAGTCCATCAGAGGATAGACTTCAAAGTCATGTTGCTGGTCTATAAAAAGGATCAAAATACATAAATGACCTCTTAAGTCAGTATGAACCTACCAGAATCCTCAGGTCATCTAGATCTAGTTTCTTATCAGTTCCCAGAGTCAGAACCAGACATGGAGAAGCTGCATTCTGCTTTAATGCTCCATATACCAGGAATATTTAAAATCAATTTTATTTAATTTAAATTAAGATTAAAGACTCTCCTCTCTGCTGGATTTAAATAGCTTTTTATTTAAGTCCAAATCTGCACTGTTTATTTTAAGCTTGAATTTTGATTTGTGATCATGTTTTTATCTAATGTTCTTTCTTCTTCCTTTATCTTTTGTATTAATTGTAAGTTTTGCTTCTTATTTTCTGCTGTGTGCTGATGTTTTGTCTCTATAAAGTACTTCTGAATCATCCTGTCAGAAATAAACTTGCCTTGCCTTGCCTGGAAGGTAGCCTTTTCTAAAAGGAGGTGTAACATGATCCCTCCTCTGTTATCGATCCTTCTTCAAAGAGCCTAGTTTCACTGAGTGCGGCGATGCCTAAGTCATAGCGCCTCAGTTCAGCCGCAATCAATGCAGTCCTTTTATGGGGTCTCAGTCCCATTGGTGGCTGAAAGCAGAAAAGTTGCAAACAGAAGGCAGCATGCACGTTGCACGTACTATGAAGACTTCATGCTTCACACACACCCTATGTGAAAACACACACACATAAAGGGATGGACATGGTCTGCAACAATACTCAGGTAAGCTGAAGTGTTTAAACCATGCAACATTGGTACAAGGGGACCCAAAGTATGTCAAGAAAATATCCCAAACACCATTACACCAGCAACAGCCTGAAGAGTTGATACACTACATAAATATGATAATACATGAACATTGTTGCAGCAATTTTAACAAATTTTGCTGCAGTTCAACAATGTTTAGTTTAATAATGCAAAACTTCCCAGGCGAGGTATTCGTATTCTCTTGAAATTCATATAAGACTTTACGTTATGTGTTAATGGTTGTGGTGCCGCTTTATTTGTTCTAATTTATGTACTATAATGTCAACTGATTCATGCTTCTCAAGACTGACATTGGCAAGAGTCAGTATTAACTGGCTCTACTAAGTGTTATCTGTTAGTGTTGGTTAAAGGTGTCATCACCTGGTCTTTTCATGTATCCACTGTCCTCTAAGTGTCTAAATATACTTTTCTGAAAACTATTAAACAAAAGAAATCAAACATAGAGCTTGTTCTGACCCCGTGCTCATACCACAACTTTGTCTCATGAGAGTTCATGCAAGCTTTTGACTGATGTTAATGAGGTGAGCGCTGATTGGCCGCAGGGAGGCCAGAGTCGGAAGGGGGGCAGGCCCAGTGCCCCACATCAACAGCTTAGTGATGGCGAGCAAACCTGACCGAGCAGCATCTTACGGAATTCAGCCATTTATGTTTGAACCAGACTCCGAGCCTGAGAGTGAAGATACCGAGATGGTGGCAGAAGCACGTTTACAACAAAAGGAAAACACGGGGCTCATTTGTACATTGCAGGGGGTTAAACTGTTAGGCTCGTCCCTTAGCATTAGCGTTAGCATTAGCTGCGCCAGCTTAACTCACGGTCGACATCTTCACACAACTTGTTGTTATTGCAACTGCGGTAGGCTGAGAGGTGATTTTAGGGGCTGGCTTATTCCTGTGATGACGAACTCTCAGGAGCAAATTAAAATCATCCGTTTGCGAGAGTTCACCCTTGCTGGCAGTTCTGCTGTGAACAAAGGGACCAGACGGAAAAACTTGACCGTCTCCAAAAGAAAGGCTTTCAGGGAAGTTAACACTTTGGTCAAACACCAATGCACATGTTTTAACTTGAAAAAGGTGCAATTTCCGGGTGATGTACATCACCTGATGTACTTGCTTTGTAGGAACCTTGTCAAACATTTAGTACTTAAAAAGTTTACTTTTAAGCTCAAGGGCAAAAAAAACCCTCCATGACTGAAATAAACCTGGGTTTAATTTGAATTTATGTCACATGATTAGCGCAGCAATGAGGGCACCCAGGATGAGAAAAAGTTCGAAACCTTTTGCCTTTTTTCCCAGTAATTCTACGATCAGATTCTTTCTGCTTCATTAGTATTGACCTGCTCTTCCATTACAAACTTTCTGTAGCCTGTTGAGCCAGGAGGGAAAACTACTTCTTTTCTCTGCATCCTTTGTGTCTTTTCAAAACTCACACAGGCTGTTTTCATTACAATTTCCATTTATTTTCCTGCCCCATAGTGGGATCTGTCTCAAGGTTATTCTTTAACTGCAGGGCTGTGTGTATGCGCACATGATACTTAAAGTAGTTGTATTGATTTCTACTGCAGGGCGAAGCTGTCAGCAACCTTGCGTACTGGAGACCAGCACAGGGACAGGCAACTAAAAGGAGACATAATTCTAAGTTTACACTGTATTTAGTTGGTTCCACCAGCAGCTTTGCACTCTCTGAACACCTGGATTAAACACTGATGGTACTCAGCAAAATTTAGGTTGAGTCAACTTGATTTACTACAATATTGCTCATAACTCTTTATTTTTCAGTGCTCAATTAAGGGCTCCTTCTCTTTAAAGACCCTTTCTGAAACATCCCATCTGCTCTTATTGATCAGATCATTTGTCAAAAATGTCAGTGAACAACACAGCAGGTAATTTTACCAAATCAGCCACTAAGTGGCAGACGATGTGCACAAGTATTTTGTGCTGATGCTGAAATCTAACAGAAGAAAAACTTTTGGCTGGACAGCCTCGTCTTCTTCCATACAACTACACACAACACATGCTCTGATAAATTATACAAAATAATTGTAAATAATACTATTTTTCTTAACAGATTGTAGCAAAATATGTTGCTTGTTGTCAGTCTTGCCTAAAATTCTGAGCACATACAAACAAAATGGGAAGCATGCTAGAGGAAAACATACAGGTAGACCAATAAAAGCACCAAAGCATAGAGAAGGTAAAAGTCAAAACATTCCTTTAAAGATAAAAAAATATAAAAAGACATGAACAAATAAGCAGAAACCGGTCAGAGACGTTCTTACAATTTTTTTTAAGCTTTACTTAAGAATTCTTTTTAATAAAGATTAAATCCTACGAACACTTGGGTATATTTACGAACATTTAGGTGCTGACATGCTTAAACAAAATCTGTTTGTTGTCTTCTGCTGTTTAGTTCATTGAAATAAAATTATGATAATGTTTTTGTCAGATTTTTTAATATAAATACACAAATGGTGTAGACTGTATCCAAATGTTATGACTTCACTGAGGGGAAAATTAAACTTTTTTATTTTTTTCATTTATTCAAAAACAAGTCACATCAAGGTTGGATTTAATTCTTTTGCGGGTCTCCGTAACACCACTGTTACAGCAGACTGCACACATGCCAGATCCATTCCCTCATTAGTATAACTCCATTAATGTCCAAGTCACCTGTTACTCCCAGATCCACCTGCTGCACGTGCTATTTAACTATTTAAATTTACTACAGTGTCATTTTGTCATTATGGTAAGAATTATTAGGAAATTCTGTGGTCAACCATCTTTCTGACTCACCTGGGGCTTTAATATTATCAGGTGCACTAGTTGCTCCACCAGTGCATTGCATTTTAAAATGATGCTGTCTGTGTTCCAGGTTTACTTTTGGTTCCCCGAGTTTCTGGTAAAATGGAAAGCGGAGCCCTCAGTTATTAGGTCCTTTTTTTTTGTGGAAATAGCACCCAGTTTGGTTTCGAAAAGCAGTCACCCATTTTATTTTTTTATCAGTTTTTTATTTTTACTTAAATTTTCCTCATCAAAACAGCTTATACTAAGATCCATTTACCTTGAGGCAGCTTTAAGCTTTGGGTGCTGCTAAAGAAGGGAGGCTTAAAGGGCTGCACTATGATGGTTGTCAGCACCACCCCCTTACAGCAAAAAGCTGTAATGTAACGAAGATTCTTTACTATGTGAATCACTGCAGCAGCAGAGAATATAAAATTCTCCAAACAAATAATTTATTTGACGTCATCTCTGCTGATTTACATTGAAAACTGTTTGTCAAAAAATAAATAATTAAATTAAAATAAGCATAGAGAAGGAATTTTTTTTACCTTTTAATGTAAATTACATGTTGGTCACAGATGTAATTGTTATTGCCAGTTATATTGAATGATACATTGTCTCTCTAATTAAGTAATAACTTAACGATGTGTTTGCTTGCAGCTAATAAAATGCAGATTGTTTAATGTTTATGGATTAAATTAGCTTAGATGAACTTGTTTAACAACAGCATTTAGCTGTATGTCATAATTAGCAGCTGAATTAATGAGGAAATTAATAGCCCAGCTTGCACTTGCTGTTTTTGGTAAGCTGTCACAGAGATGGACTTTACCTCTTCTTTTCTGACTGACTGAGTTAATCTTTCTGACTTCTTTTCTGTGAAAGATGGAAACAAGGTACACACTTGTTGGCCCAGCTCTGAATCCTGGCTTGATGATGATGGATTTTGAACCTCTGTGCTGTATTCTTGTCGATCTGGACCAGGATCTGTCCTTTCACTAACATGTAAATAAGGTTTCTAGGATCGTTTCTTTCTTCTACGTAATGTTGACAAAATGAGGGACATCGTGTCTTTGTGTGATGCAAAAAAACTACTCCATGCTTTTTTTCCTTCAGGATTGGACTACTGTATTTCCTTATTAATGTTCTGTCCAAAAATTGCCTTCAATAACCTCCAGCTGATCCAAAACCCTGCAGTGACTGTTCTGATGAGAATCAGCATTAGGAATCATATTTCTCCAACATTGGCTTCTCTACTTTGGCTCTCTGTCTGTCTGTCTGTCCAGAATAGAATTAAAAGTCACTCTCCTCACATTAAAAGCTTTTCATAAACAATGTCCACTGAATCTTAAAAAAGCACCAATGAATCTCTTGCTGTCACTTTCTTTTTGTTCCTTGCTTCCTCTGATAATGTCATCTTGATGAATCAGCACATCAAAATGGCACACATGTTGATACCCAGTTGCTAGCCTGTGACATTGTGTGTAAAGCGAAACTCAGCTGGGTACACATATTAAAACGTTCTGAAAATCCACTATAATACACATGAAGTGAACGCAGTATGAACAGAAAGCTGTCTGTCTGTGTGTTTATTGTTAAGCATAATTGAGCCCTTACCCATCCCTTTAGTTATGCTCCCACAGGCTCTTTCATACTCAATGCTTAATACCCATACAAATAGGTCATACTATCCATCTTCTGCATCCTTTACGAGCATTTTTAGGGTGTAGGCAGAGTTGCGCAGTATAGTTGATGTGAAACCAGCAAATACAGCAAAGAAGAAAATATTTATTTAATGTGTATGTATATGAAATGGCTGTACAAATCATTTCGTCTGCTGCGCTGCCTGGCTACCTCTTTCTGACGATGTGTAATTTCATGATTTCCTCCCCCATTTTTGTTATTGTCTGAAAATGATTATGGAACTCAGAAGTGAACTCTAAACTCTGCACTGCCTTCTTGTTTCTCTTTTTCCTCTCAGCAAGTCTCCCTGGCTAAGAGTTATGGTGCCTGTGGCCCCTCTTTTCTGTCCTTTCCACCCTCAGATGGTCGAGGCAAATAGCAACCCGTCCTAGTTCTGGTTCTGCTTCCTGGTAAAGGTTTTTCCACTCCACTGTTGCCTACCAGCTTGTGCAAACTCAGGACGGGAAAAGATGTGATGCAATCCGTTAGTTTTCTTTGATGCATTTCAGTTGTTTATTATGAACTAGTTTATATGAACACGTTACTAACTGAACTAACAGTGATCATGTATTGAATATATATGGATGAATTGGACTGTGTCTAGACGTTTCTTGAGATCACTTTGTTGTAAATTTAAGCAATAAAAATAGGTATAATTTAACTGAAGATATGGCCAATCTTTTCTTGAGGCTTTTTAATGGTTTGCCTTTTGTAAAAAATCCTCTTTTGACTATTTTGACTCTGAAATCTATTTATGTTAGCGCCCTTTCAAGAAAAAATAAATAAGTAAAAAGCACAAAGGTGGTACTTGCCGATAGATGATGATGAAGAGCTCTCTGAGTTGATTTTAATTTGCTGCTGCACCTTTGCACACCTGTGAAATGGCAGTGACAGAGTTAAACAGGCCTGCGGTTCATTTTTAGCAATTTATTTTAATTAAGAAGCAGACGGATGCAGGTCTGATAGCAGATGGACGAGTCTGGTGGCCTGATTTGATGTGATTCCCCTTCAGTGACCCATTTGACTCCTCCACTTCCTCCCTCATCACCTCCTCCTTCTTGTCATCCTTCAGGGTCGCAGGGTCACACTCTGGCCCCCAGCCCTCAGCCGGGCTGGAGGAGGCAGGCGTGAAACGTAAGACGATGCCATTGTACCGCAGTGAGGACTCCTTCCACGATGTGAAGATGTAATCAACTCCTGACAGCTGCTCAAAAAAAAAAAGGACAAACAGTAGGTTCTTAAATCTTAATTAGTCAACCATAAATGAGGTTTGCTTTACACTGCAGCACACTGCAACACATGCACAGCATATCTATTACACCCTAACTGAGAGCCAAGGTAATGGTGTCTATTGATTTCCTTTCTCTCGTCTACTAGTCAAGCATGCAAAGGTTTGGATGGCGGGTAATGAAATTACCTTCACTCTTGATGATGTCAGAAAAAATGCTGCAGCTGGAAAGAGGCCCCCTTACTGAGCATGTGCGGTAAACATGGCACCTGTTTGCATTGCCTTAATACACTTCATCGGCAGAGCTTCCTGTCTCAATCAACTCTCTTTTTCCCTTCCTGCTCCCATCATCACGGCAGTAATTCATTTATTATTCATCTCATCAGAAGCGCTAAATGATGTAAATGACCTTCTCTGAACTGTATAGGAGTCCATTTGGACACTGTCAGACACCATTAGACATCCAGCACCCGGCTGCTGGAGAGGGTCAACTGTCTCTGCTCAGCATTGACAGATAAAGTGTGACTGGGCTTTGTGTTCATGAAGACATCTGACCGCCGGAAGATAGTTTTAAGTATTTTATTAAAGCTTCTGTTTGCTCTAAGAATTAAAACAGAGGCAAAAAATAAAAAATAAAAAATTAGTGCATGGGCCTGGCATAACTGAGTCACCATGAGGTGTTTGGATGTGTGTGTTTTCTGTGTTTCCTCGCCGCTCTGAGTCAGTAAACACAATGCCGCCTTTAATTAGCTCTGCGGTTCTAATTGATTAAAATTCCCCTCAGCGCAATTATGGGATTTCATAGAAACGCTTTCACCCCTTTTCTCCCCCCTTCTTCTTGTGACTTTCTAGCTCAGTGAATTTGCTGCTAGTCCACCGTCTTTCTGCCTGATTTTCGCATTATTCATGCCCAGACTGATTGAATGGTCAGGGAAGAAACACGGTTACTCCTCTCTGGTCACAGTTCTGCCGCTTGTACACTATTAGGTCATCTGTCTGCTTGTGTTACACTCTATATGAATATTAATGGATTGATGCTTCCCCGCAAGTACATAACATTTAAGTAAATTTGTCTGTGGTTCAACTCAGTTTGATTCAGCTTTATTTGTATAGTGCCAATTCACAACAATGTCGTCTCAAGGCAGTAATAATGATCCAGCCCAATTAATTTATCTTGCAATTCAACGCATTTCACTGTAATCCAATTATAATCCAGTAAAACCAAATTAATTACATGGTCTACATTAGTCCAATTTATATTTATTTTGTGTTTACATAATCGGACTTGACTTATGCCTAGCCCTACTTGCAGGTGAAATAATAACTAGCTTTTTAATTTACAGAATACTCAAAACCGTGGATTGCCCCTGTGCCAAGAATTGTTGACAGCTGTCTTCCTTCTGCCATCTTGTGTTCTTGGAATAATTTTTAGACATGGCTGAATAACAGCATCCTCTCTGGATCTTCAGATGTCTTAAAAAAGGGTAAACATATCAAAAGAGATTAGATGCTTTCAGTGGCTAACTTAGATTTATGGTTAGACTATTAATTTTGATATAAAAAGCTTCAATTCAGTTTAAGTTAAGTTGAATCTGGACTGTCGTTAGTGGAACTGTTCTAAAGAAGACCCACATTATCAGATGTGTATACTGGTCCACTGGTGAATTCAGCCAATGTTGAAAAGACATCGGACCAGCTTAAATTAACTATTTTAACCGTAAGGAGGAATAACCGTCTGGCATATAACACAAATGTCTTGCCCTTAGCATGGAAGCACTGACTGACTACATGATTTTCTGAATTTTGTCAGTAAAGAAAGAAGCAAACTCATTACAGGCCCAGTTAGACAAAAGTTCTGCGGTTACTGACACAGGAGGATTAGTTAGTCTGTCAACAGTAACAAACAAGGCACAAGAATTATTGCTGTTCTTAGCAATGATGTCAGAAAAGGAAGCTTTTTTTCAGCTTCAGATTATATATCTCTCTTCATATATCTCATAGTGAACCTGCAACTTTGTTTTCTGCCACCTGCGTTCAGTTTTTTGTCTTTCTCGTTTTTCAGCTTTTACCAGCATGGCATTTTCCATGAGTCTTTTTTTTCTGGCAGTGATCACTTCACCTTGATGGGAGCAATGACATCCATAATGCTTGTAATTTTGACGTTGAAATGATCCACAAGCTTATCAATTGAAGGCCGGGGAGGCAGGGCGAGGGAGAGAGAGCTTGTATATAGGGTCTTAAATGTGCAGTCCTACATGCTCTCACTCAAAACCAGATATGACATATGTGTTACCTCAGAAGAAGATTAGCATTTCTATGTAGCTTCAAGCTAACATTATACTTTTCATAACATTAGTAGTAGTACCTGCACATGGACAAATTCTTTTCTAGAAATGTGCAGCCCAAATTAATATTTTTAAAGAATAACTTACTAGAAAACCACATTAAAACTTACCATAGGCTGGTGACAGTGGTAATCCATGTGTGTTTGGAAAGACGTTTCTGTCCGTTGCCATTGATCTGTCAATCACTTAAGGTGGCACCTGGGATGTCCAGTCAGATTGCAGAGGTAGCCAGTGCTACCTCCACCACACCACTAAAGGCGGATTTATGCTTGCGCGGCGTCTGCGTCCGCGTAACCGCTGTAGGCTCGACGTAGCTCCGCAGAGGCCCAACGTGCACCTCTTACAGACCTGACGTGCACCCCTGCTACGCAGACGGTTACACAGAGGTTCTCCCTTGTGATTGGTCAGTTTGGGATCACGTGTTGCAGGATATCTGGATCTTGTGGCTGAATTTGTGATGAGAGGCTGATCGAATTATTTATTCATTTTCTTCCACAAACTAATAAAGACACTTAACCATACTGGACTCCATTGTTGTTTTAAAACAGAAAATACCTACCGAACTGAAGTTAATCTTTAAGATGACTCCGACCTGGTGAGTTTACCGGCCGATACCACCCCTGCTGCCACCTTCAGGCTTGGAGGAGAAACTGAAACATTACACCAAAACGACGCCCACCGCCTACGCTCGAGTGCGAAAGCAAATTCACCAGCATCAGCTACGCCGTAGCCGGCTGCACGCAGACGCCGCGCAAGCATAAATCCGCCTTAATGCCACCCCTGGGAGAAGTTTGGTTGAAGCCATTTTCTAGGTTTTCTTATTTCAATATTTAACCTCTTGACACATAATGTCACATTTTAGCAACAAACCAATTGTTTTTTATTTTATTTTATATTTATGTGCTGTTATCTATGTTTATTTAAATATATTGTCTTTTTTTATTTATTGTAATTTAGTTTTTTACTTATATTTAATCTCACTCTTTTTCAATTTTGCTATTTTTGTCTTACTTTGTTATTTTATCTGTTTTTTTTTGGGGCATTAGAGGGTAAAGCAGCTGCAAGTCTGTGTCAATCTTTTCTCCTCCTTTTTTAAATGAATAAATTAACTTTTTTTTTTGCGTTTGTTTCTAGTCGATTATTATTAAAGGTAAATAGGAAAAAGTCA
>JBAMHW010000021.1:23834030-23845343 GCA_037177495.1 Rhadinocentrus ornatus
GTGAAGCTGCTTCCTTCTAAACACAGAAGGAACAATATCTGATGAATATCAGCATCAGGTGAACAGACAGAAAGCAGTATTACAATCTCACAGCTTCTAGATGATGAGGGGAGAGAAATATATTTACAATATGTACAATAACTTCCATCCATGCGCCTTGGTGCTTCATTATCCAGATTATTGCCTAGAAATTCTCTAACTTTGCATTCTTCCTGCTGTAGGTCCTGGTGGTGTGGATCATTGAGTTTATGTCCCAATAGCTCTTAGTGTACAGCTTGATGTTGTCCATGTAGAGGAGGTGAATTGGCATACATAGCCAGTCTTGCTGATCAATTAACTGAGGGGTTCGAACAACAACAGAGACAGAGCACCTCCTTGGTATGTGCTATATTTGATGCTATAATTTGTTTGAATATAATCCTTTTAATAATGATTAATGATCTTTTTTGTTTTGTATTGTCACAGCCACCTGCCGGCCGGCCTGCAGGCACATACCAGAAGTGCTGGTTTATTCGTTAAAATGCGGCAAAATAACTGTCCACATCAGATTCCTTAAATCCTGGAACAAAAGGAATGGATTCTGAGATATCAAATGGAGCAGCAGTAGGGCCCTGGGAGGTACCAGGTAACCCAGATGAAGAGGCACCTGCCTGAGCGCCTAGTTCCACCTGCCGCAAGCGAACCGCTTTGTCGGCTTCAATTTCCATCGAACGCACTTCCAGTTGGAATTGCCACTGCTGGGCCCTCTCCTGTGCTTTCTCCTGAGCTTCTAACTAAAGTCTGGCCAACAGCAACTTCAAACGAGCATCAACTCGTTAAGATCCTGAACCACTTTCTAACAGTAGAGGATCGAAGCGGGGATGCGTAACCGGGGTCATAAGCCGATCACCTCCCTCAGAAGTCTCTCCCTGTTCAGTCAGGCTGGGCTTTCTGCTCAGCTTCCACAGGTCCCAAACTCTTAGCGTGGTCCTCAACACCAGGAGTCCCAAACAGCGTTTCAGAACTAACAGGCACACTCACACTCAGTATTTCTCTTTCCACCAATCCTGATACAACCACCGATCTTAATTCTCTTTTCCTGTACAATTTCAGCCAAGGAATATCATAGTGGTCAGCTATGATGGCTAAGTCGTCCTTACGACAGTCAATCACCTGATCCAGAGACGGTTGTCCAATAAACCTCTCATGATTGAAGGGGACACTTCTTTTAGCCATTATAAAATGTCAGACTACTAGCACAATGCCAAATAAATGAGAAATGCTCCACTTACCATGTTTGAGGTGACGTCACACACAATACTGCTGTACTGCAGTAACGTGAGCTACTGGGAGGATCCCTCACTGCATCAGTGTTACAAGGTGGTGAGTGCTGAGAAAGCTGAGGAACAAACCAGCTCCTTCTATGTGCATAAAGTGTTAATGCTAGGCTGGTGTCCGGTAGAAATACGATGAGGATTGGAATGTTAAAACGCAGCTTGTTGTTCCTGAAATGTATCGTCAGCATGTGTTAGAGCAAGCCCACGATGAATTATGGTCAGGGCACTTAGGCGTTAACAAAACGGAACGGTTCGGAAGGTATTGAAACACTTCTTTTGGCCTGGACTTAAAAGCGATGTAGTAAAGTATGTGAATAGCTGCCATGTATGTCAAATAGTGGGTAAACCAAATCAACCAATTCCCCTTGCACAGTTACATCCGATCTCTGCAATGGGTGAACCATTCGAAAAATTTATAATTGACATGTAGGTCCATTACCGAAAACGCTATCAGGAAATGTGTTCCCGGTGACTTTAATGTGCGCCTCTACTCGGTACCTGGAAGCGATTCCGCTACGTAGAATCACAGCAAAAGTAGTAACCAAGGCTCTAGTAAAGTTCTTTTCCACCTTTGGTCTTCCAAAATGAATTCAGACTGACCAAAGGAATAACTTTAAGTCAAAGATTTTCACACAAGCTCTTCAGGAGTTAGATATTAAGCATGTAACTTCAAGTGCTTATCACCCTGAGAGTCAAGGGGCTCTGGAACGATGGCATCAGTCGGTAAAGACTATGCTTAAAAAACACTGTTATGGAGATGAAAAACAGTGGGACGAGGGACTGCGTTGCGTATGCGTTGTTCGCCGCTAGACAAGCTCCGCATGAATCGTTGGAATTCAGCTCGGCTGAACTCGTGTTTGGACACAAACTTCGGGGTCCTTTAAAACTTCTAAAAGAGAAGCTATTATATGACGGTACTCCTTCAGAGAAAAACGTTTTAGATTATGTAGATGACTTTTGAAATCGTTTAATGCAAGCTCGTGAGCTCGCTGTCGCATCGCTACGACATTCTCAAACGAAAATGAAAACCTGGTATGATAAGAAAGCAGTCTTCCAGGAGGGAGATAAAGTTTTAGCTCTGCTTCCCCCATAAAATACCGCTCTCAGGTCCGTATGTGATCCAAACCCGTATAAGTGATACGTGCTCTGTCATTGCGACTCCAGAGAAAAAGCGCAAGACCCCGTGTGTGCCACATTAATATGCTTAAAGCCTATGTTACACGTGACACCGGTCAGAAGTCGGCGGAACTTTCTACTCGCGAGGTTGGCCTACTGGTGACGGAACCAATTCTGTCCAGTACTGATCTTTCCTCACAAGTAGAGCTTTGTTTAAGCCCGCGATCACAGAATTCGCAGATGCTGGAAGCATTGCCCTCAATGCTACACCATCTGACCGCTAGACAGAGGGGTGATATCCTACGGTTAGTGTCAGAATATTCCTGTTTATTTAAGGACATCCCTACTCAAACTACGGTGGTAACTCACGATATAGACGTGCGAAACGCTACGTCAAATAAACAGCATCCATACCGCGTCAACCCGACTAAAAGAACTGTAATGAAGAGCGAAGTGGAATATCTGCTTAGACTGGTTTAGCTAGACCCAGTACCAGTGCTTGGAGCTCTCCATGTTTAATTGAAATCAAACCAGATGTATCCCCTCGATTTATTACGAATTACCGCAAGGTGAACGCCATAACAGTTTCAAACGCATATCTGCTACCTAGAGTAGAAGACTGCGTAGATGCCAAAACCCTGCCAAATTACGTAAGCAAGTTAGATTTACCGAAGGTATGCTGGCAGATTCCGCTCACTGACCGTGCATCTGAGATTTCCACGTTTGTAACGCCAGACCACTTCCTTCAATATATAACGTAATGGCATTTGGCATGTGTAATGCCCCAGCTACCTTCCAGCGGTTAGTAAACACTTTATTTGGAAATGTTCCCCACTGCAGTGCATACCTGGATGATTTGGTGTTACACACAGATACACGGGAACCGCAGATGGCAGTACTGCGTAAAGTGTTCGAAATTTTAGCAAACGTTTCGTTGACTCTAAATCTAGCCAAGTATGATTGTGCCAAAGCTACTGTCACGTATTTAGGATGTCAGGTAGAACAAGGCATTGTGCGTCCCATTGAAGCTAAAATCGCAGCTACGAGTACCCTTCCGGTACCCGAGAATAGAAAGAAGTCACTATTAATGCATACGCCCGTGCTGCACGCACCGGACTTTACCCAGTCGTTCCTCTTGGAGGTAGACGCTAGCGCTGTAGGGGCAGGCACCGTGCTCCTGCAGGCTGGACCTGATGGATTCAACCACCCTGTCTGCTATTTCTCCAAAAAGTTCAACCAGCACCAGCTCTGACGATCGAGAAGGAGACGCTGTCCTTGGTTCTAGCGCTACAACACTTTGAGGTGTACTTGGGATCTTCCCCTGCTCCTATTTTCGTGTACACTGATCAGAACCCGCTCACTTTTCTGTCGAGGATGTAAAATCACAATCAGCGGCTCATGAGTTGGGCCCTGATTGTCCAAGAATTCCTTCTTGAGATCACACACAAGAGAGGCAGCGAAAACGTGCTCGCTGATGCCTTACCTAGGGTACACGTGAGGGGAAAAAAAAAGTGCATTTTGTGTACAATGTGACTGCAGCTTGCCCTGCTGACTGACAGCAAGTGCCTTACCGGGTGCCACCCTCCCTCTGCCAGGATTGGGCAATCTACTTCTTGGATTCCATTCGGCGGACCAATTAACCCTCATCTCCCACTTCGTTCGGGGCAGCTGTGGACAGCAGGATGCAGCTGGCCAGTCTTGGAGTGTTACTAGTGTTGTTGGTTGTGAAAGTTACCCTGTGTGGGTTTGTAGCTAAACTGGTCAAATTTGTAATGAGTTTGTGTTTAAGTTTGACAGATCTTTACTCTGCTTGAGGTGCAGTTTCTTTTGTTTGTTAATTCTGATTCCGCCTGAGAGCGTGTTACCTGTTTTTGGGACATTTTCTGTTTGGTTGTAAAGCTAATTGTTAATTGCATTAGTAGTTGTTACCCGTTTCATCGGGACACCTTTTGTTTAGTTGAATATAGTAATTATTACCCATTTTTGGGACACCTTTAGTTTCTTTATTGTTTTTTAGTTAACTTTATTGTTCATTTGTGGCTTTAGTCGACACCGGATGTTTTTTTAGTGCTTGAACCCACTTGTGTGTTTAAATAAATTGTATCCTTTATTTGAGATCCAGTATCTGACTCATTTTGTGTTCTGTCCCTGCTACCCCTAGCAAATACGGGGACGTAACAGTATCAACAGTGTCTTATCAAATAAGGTCTTTCTAATAGTTTTCAGCATTGTTGAGATAACAATGACTAGCAAAGACAGAACATGTTATGTTTCTGTCAAAGGAGGTGGGACTACTTTCAAAACTCAATGTATCTGGTACACAAAGACTCATTGGAGATAAAAATAATCAGGAATTTAAACTTTTGTTATTGCTATACTATAAATTTGAGTTATGAGCTATACTTCCTGTGTTCTTGTGTTTAGACAAGTTCTATGTACTTCTTTTACTTTTAATTTGGAACAAGTGGAGTCTTTTAAATTGACTTTCCATAAAACTGAGTCAGTGTGATTTAGTCTTTATTTTAAAGGAATAAAACATTTAGCAGAAATTTGACTTAATAGATTGGTTTTTAATATAAAGGGTATAAAGAGAATTATTTAAGTGAACTAATGGGTTTTAGTAACGTCTAATGGTCTCCCATGTTGCTATAACTTGACATGTTTAGTTTCAGCTTTTGTATAAACTAAAGTGGTTTAAGACAACGGATTTTCATGTAAATTTCTTTTAATCTCAATTATTCTGGGATTGGAGTGCAGTTGTGCAGTCAAGGGTGTTTCCCACAGCTTAAATAAGTTCGCAATAAAGGCTCTCTCAGGGTTGTTGGCCTTATACAACTTCAGGTATTCCAGGATCCACATATGTCAGGTTATACTGAGTCAGGTTTTCTGGTAATAAATCCAGGCAATGCATATATGTTCACTTCTTCTTAGTGCATTCTGTAAAAAAGGATCTGGCCTTTATGATCTGAATACAGTTAAATCAACTGGCATAAAAAACAAACTAACAAACCCTGGACTGTTGAAATACTTGATTTTAAATGACTTTGAGCAAAGTGACCTGAGTCATTCTGTTTTGTGCAGTAAGTGAAATAGTATCTGTAAAAAGACTCACAACTACCATGTACTGTATGACTTGTTAAGATATATTTCTGTTGTGTGTTTCTGGTGGAGTGATGGAGGGTTAAAAGGTTGGGGACTGGAAATGAAATGGGTAATAGAGAAGGGGAAGGTGTGAACATCAGGTGTCAGCAGGGGATGTATTTTATTCATATGATCTTGCGCTGCTTGCCCAAGTGTGCAGTAATGGGTCATTCCCATCACACATGCATTCAGAGGTGGGCTCACAGACCATCACTTCCACATGGCTGGACACAGTGAAAAGGAAAGGGATGGTCTGATGAGGTTGGGAGTGAGGAAAAAAGACAAGGGCAAGTAGGTTAATGGATGTTAAACCCTTCGGTCATATACAGTTAAAATGAAGGGTTAATTGCCAGCATTTACAGGGTGCTCTTTCTGGTTTTATCAACCAGCCAAAGAACTTTCTAGAATAAGCTATTCATTCTTCATATAGAGGACTTATTTATATTTTGTCTCACATCACATACACAGGATTCATCAGGAGGCAAATATAGCTGACAAACAACCACCAACCTTCATATTAGCAGGCCAGTTTGACATCTGAGGGGATTAGCTTTTATCAGTGCATTCATCCTGTATGTGATATAGGCTTGGGTACCATCTACTGCTAGCTTATCAAATTCATCTGCTCAAATGAAGAAATTAAAGCGGTTAAATGCCTAGTATAAAAAGAAACTAACAGATAAAGAACGAGGTGAATTCAAAGCAGACATAATACTCTCATCTTTTATGTGTTAAAACCCGCCTATCACCTGCCCACTATCAGTGTAAGAATATCTACTCATTGGCTACTTCGTTAGGCACACCTGCTCCATTGCTTGTTAACACAAATATCTAATCAGCCAGTCACATGGCAGCAACTAAATACATGTAATCATGTAGACATGGTCAACTTGACTTGCTGAAGTTCAAACATCGGAGTAAGGAAGAAATGTGATTAAAGAGACTTTGAACGTGACATGGTGGTTTCAGAAATTGCTGCTCTGCTGGCTGATCTACTGGGATTTCACCCACAACCATCTGTAGGGTTTACAGAGAATGGTCTAAAGAAGAGAAAATATCCATTGAGCAGCAGTTGTCTGGACCAGAATGTCTCATTGATATCAGAGGTCAGAGGAGAATGGACAGACTGGTTGGAGATGATAGAAAGGCAACAGAAATTCAAATAAGCACTGGTTCCAACCAAGGTCTGCAGAACAGCCACTCTGAACACATAATAATCCAAAATATGAGCCAATAAACAAAACAAACAAAACAAGTACTATCACTAAGTAAATAAAACACAATAATAAAAAGACGAGGCAAGTTACAGTCTGCAATGTACGTTTTTAGTTATAAAACTGAGTTCGCTCCTGGTCTGGTTAAAGTGATTAAAGTGGCTGTCTGCTTGTTCCTGAGGGTGTAAAAGGTTCAAGCATTGATGAGTGGGGTGTGTGTGTGTGTTTTTGGTGGAGTGGGGGGGTCAGAGTCCAGGGTGTGTGTGGAAAGGGGGCAGAGTAGAGAGAGAGTTTAGCATCCTGACAGCCTGGTGGATGAAGCTGTCCCTCAGTTTGCTGGTCCTGGCCCGCAGCCTCCTTCCTGATGGCAGCAGGCTGAAGAAGCTATGTGACGGGTGGGTGGGGTCTCCCACAATGCAGATGGCTTAACGGGTAAGGCAAGAGGTGTAGATGTTTGCATGGAGAGGAGAGAGGCACCGACGATCTTCTCAGCAGCTCTAACGATGCATTGGAGGGTGTTCCTGCAGGACTTGGAGCAGACCTGTGTTAATTTTGTTATCGAAAACTAAACAAAGATATTTTCTTTAAGGCACATTTATCACCGGACGAAAACTATACTAAACAGGACTAAAACCCACAATAATAAGCAATAACTGGGACTAAATCAGGATGCATTTTCGTGGACCTCCGCCTCCTCCTCCTCCTCGGCTCTTCCCCTTTTCAAACCTGTAGCGGGCAGGTGCACAAGCACATGGGACAGACAGAAGGTGGATTCACGGCGAAAAGTAAAAAAAAACATTAATGGCCATGCTTTGCACGGGACCGGGAGAAAGAGAAAATGTGATATATATCGACACATTTTGTTACATTGAAGTGGAGAAAAAAAACCTTTATGCTTGATTTTAGTCAAAGGGAAGGAATGTGGGCACAAGGTAGCTGGAAAAAACACAACAAACTTGAAGAGACACGTTGCAGTTCACCACAAAGACATTGTGGTATGTTAACAAAAAGTTTGGTGATGCTTGTTGATAGCGTAACAATAAACCAGCGGCTGTAATGTTCCAACAATAACGTTAAACCGACCGCAAACTAATGCAGGCTAACTTACTAGCTTCGTAGCATGTAGCGATAGTAACCTGTTGATAGAATTGTGTGTGAAGTTGAATTTATACTAACTTAGATACGTTATATTGGTCGGGCAACTATGCTTTTAGTTGGATTGCAAGATTATTTAAAGCAGACAGAAGTATGAACTATAGTTAACACCAACACCTGGGCAGCTACACATGGATGCGAACTAAAAACTAAAACGTTCTAAATCAAATCATCTAAATAAAATAAATAAAATAATACACGACACTTAATATAAAACAACTTTAACCTACATTTTCCTACATCAAATAGCCTAAATGTGGTATAAAAGTAAGTAAAATTGTCTGTGATGTCGCCAGATTTTCGTGATATCAAAATGGGGATCCAAGCTAAAAAAAGGTTGGGAACCACTGCTCTAGGAGTTTGCATCACAATTTATTTATTTGGTGACATAAAATGTTTGTCTTCAGGTTACCATCACAAGGACATTTGATTTGAATTGGCATCAATATTAATATAAATAAATGCATGCAAGCATAAAAATGGCTGCAATTATTTCTGCATAAAATAGGATTGTTTGTTTTAGGTATGAGTTTTAAATGGATTGTTAAATGTAGTTTGACAATGTTAAACTACATTTAACAATGTTCTACTAACTACTAACAATGTTCAATATTATCTGCTGACAAAAAAAAAGTAAAAGGGTCAAAGAAAAGGCTGACCAAAACTATATCACACTTTTTGTCGACTAAAACTTGACTAAACTGAAACTGGACTAAAATTGGGAGTAAATTTTAAAATGGATGATAAAATTAACACTAGAACAGACGGCGTACCATACGGTGATGCCGCTGGTCAGGATGCTCTCAATGGTGCCTCTGTAGAAGGTGCACATGATGGGGACGGGGCTCTAGCTTTCCCCAGTTTGCACAGGAAGTAGAGGTGCTGGTTGGCTTTCTTGGGCAGTGATGTGGTGTTGATGGTCCAGGAGAGGTCCTCTCTTTTACTACGGTACATATCAACAATTTAAGACCCGTCTTTAACAATAACTTTGGCAATGGAAAATGACCTCGACAGGTGGTCATGAAAAAGTCTTTAATATCCTTTTACTTTGCTTGTATGTTGTTTTATTTGATTGTGCTATTTCCATATTGGTACTTACCATGACTTCTTACCTAGTGAGTTTTAACATTTGGTGTTCAGTTGCTGTTTCATTGATGCTTTTCTGACATTTTGCATTGATTTTTTCCTCAAAAGTAATGGAGGTAACTGTATGAGCTGCTTTGATCCAGTGTAGTTGTGGTGCAGACCCACTGCCTTTACTAGTCAAGTTGACATTGATGTGAATATCTTGTATTGACTTTTTGTGGCATCTTTAACTATGTTTTGAATGTAGAATCAGGCTGTCGACCAGTATATATTTATTTAATTCATAGTTATGCAGGAATATAATAATACATTTTGCATTCAAAACTGGTTCTAATTCATAGAAGTAGATGTTTACACCCCATGTTTTTATCAATCACTTAAGTTTTAGTTCAATAAACCTTCTTAGACTTTTCAGTGGGAAAAATTTCTGTTTATACATCTTCCTTCCATATTGGATTTATGTTTTGAGTAATTCTTTAATAATTCTGGTGTGTCAGGGTACCAGGTGTGCAGATGGAGGTACGCAGCTGTGAGGCCACCATCCCAGACATGATTTATAACAGTGTCCCCTGTCATTCTGCCAGTCACGGCTGACAGAGACCTCAGCAGGACACTCCCTGTGGAGGGTGAAAGGGTGTCTGGTGGCAAGTCTAAAATGTGAGAGGCCACATATTGTGTGTGTAAGTTCAGTGTGCATGGCCTTGGCTATGGTCCAGAGGGTAAATTCAGGATGCCGTGTGCGTGACTCAGTGAAGAAGTGTGGGATCAGGGCCCAAAGAGGTGTGTGTCTGCAGACCTGCAGTGCATTATGGTAGTGAAGTACACTGTTGAGGCGTAACAGGGGATGGAGAGAAATTGCCTGGTCACTCTCAGCATGGACAATTCTCTCTCTCATCCCTGATTTTGTCCTCTTTATTGTGCTGTAAAGCAGAACTCAAATCTGTTCAGTCCAAAAGGAAAAGACACATGATTTTGTTAATATTTCCTATCTTTTTGCTTTCCAGCATTATATGTTTTTAATAAACTTTTTTTTTAATTCTCTGCATTGAATATATGCCTTGAAAGTTACTTAAAACCCCCTTTTTCATCATTGTGATGCTCAGTTTGAACTTGACCATGTCTACATGACTAAATACACTGAGTTGATCTGGGTTGACCTAGTAAAGTGACCGTTGAGTCTTTAACATGATGCTCATTTTGTGGTTTATGTTGTTAATTTGTTATTAAAGTTAAGCAAAAGTGTTTAAATATTCTTCAGTGACATAGAACATTTTTTTTTCTTTCCATTTAGTAAGTTACTGACAAGCATTGTCCATTAACTATAAATTTGCTTGACTTAGCCAAAAGCCTAATTTTTATCTATATCCCCTGGTTAGGTGTCATACAGAGTCTATTCTGACAGACCTCGTTCTGGTTCTGACTCCAGCTCCAGCTTTATTTTGGAGTCTCAGAGGTACTTTCTGGCAAACCCGAACTACAGTGGGAAGACTTTACTCTGCAGGTGTAAACATACACACCTTGGTGATTTGGTTAAGGACGTTGATGGTTAGGTCATCAGGCTCTATTATGGTTTCCCAAAATAAACAATACTTTATAAATAAAAAACAACCAGATGAATTTTAAAAGATCTCGACACAAGCGGACATAAATCTTGCCTACAAAAGTTTTTAATTGGTTGCCAGGTAACATTACACATCAACATTCAGGTTTTAAAACGTATTATTCTAGTGATTGACCTAAGTTGTAGTCAACCTACTGTCTTCATTTGTAGAAGAACAATGGGTTGGAGATGGTAATTGGTCAGTTTCTTTGGTTGTGGTGACTAAATTCTACTGTTACCAGTTCAATGACTCATTACATTGTCCACCAGCTTCCCCATCTTCACTTTTACTGTTACGGTATGTATATATTTTTTTTATGCAACATAGAGTGCGATACAATACGTGTAAAGACCGACAGCCATCATATTTTTTATTAATTTTTGCAGGGACCAAAAAGTTGAAAAAACAACTTTTCAGGTTCCAAATCAGCTTTTTTTCAGTCTGAACATGTAGATTCAGTTCAGAATTATATTATTTTATTATATATAGACAGTGTGATAGGCTGATACTTCCTTTCAAAACAGAACAGGAAGTGGTAACAGCATCATACACTGCAAAATAAGGTAGCCTGAAAATAAGATATAAACACTTAACTTAAGCAGATATGTACTTAAAATTAGCAAAATTATCTGTCCATGCAGCAAGTAAATTTTACTATGTAAGAAATCTTAAAATAAGATTTAA
>JBAMHW010000021.1:23854078-23864239 GCA_037177495.1 Rhadinocentrus ornatus
CTGGGTTTCCCTGCTTAGGCAGCTGCCCCCGCGACCCGACTCCGGATAAGCGGCAGATAATGAATGGATGGATGGATGGAAATATTTTAGATGCAGGTGCATACTGGCTGCAGTGGTGGTTAATGGGCTGGACGTTCTGTACAGTTTGTTAGTTTGATGGGTGATATTGTTCATAGCTCTGATTCACATTTGAACATTTTATTTTTGGACACATGGACAGGCAAATAATCACAACCATGTCTACACATCTAATTAATAAATGACGGATTTTGTCATTTTAACGAGTATCAAAGATCATATATACATGACATATGTAACTGTTCTTGTTTTCAATCTTACACTGTACTTTTTAACCACTGATTTTTTTTGCATTTATCTAAGTATACCTTTTTAAAGTCATGTTGCATGCCCTACTTTTGGTCTTCCTGTAGGTGTGTTAAGCTCACAGTAATTATAAATGTTTTACAGCTTCCAACTGGTTCCGCGATCTTTAAGTGATCTGGTTTAACAAATACTTACAACAAAAGGTCTCGCTAGGTGATATCATGATTACGGTTATCAACACAGTCAGTCAGCCTAGACTTTGCAACTGAATATGTGTGTATAACAGGTGAAGTTAGCATAAAATGATCAATTACAATCTATTCCTTGCAGGCTGAAAGGAAACATAGCTGCTAGGGCCAAAGAAGGAAAAACAATGCTAACCATGTGATGTGTATAAATTAATACGCTGATTAATATCACTACCATTTGCATTTTATGTAATTAACGTTTTGCAGAAGGATTTTAAAAGTACACAAGAAAGTTTGAAGCAAATGCAACACTAGCTGTTTTAAATGTTCTTTACAAAGAATAAAAAACAGAAACTGGATAAATATTTCAGTTAAGTAGTTTAATTTTAAAAACTTTTTATATGGTAAATGTGGGTTGGTGTGTGAATTAACATCATCTGAAAAAAGGAAACAAAAAGAAAAAGAGTAAGTAAAAATCAGAGTTGTGTGTTCTAAATTGGTTTGTTGTGCTGAAAAGAAACTTGAACCATAATGGTTGGGTGTCTAAAGCTCTCTTCTAAGATAAGGTGAGAAGCTCTGTTTAAGTTAGGATGCCTCCGGGACGCCTCCCTAGAGAGGTATATCAGGAAGACCCAGGATACGTTGGAAGGACTATTTCTTTCAGCTGACTTGGGAACACCTCAGAAAGGAAGGAAGAAGTGACCAGGGGAAGGGAAGTCTGCTTCAGGTGCTCCCCCACACAACCAAAACAATTCTAATCATGTAATGGATCAGTTAACTAGTTTCTGGTGACTTAGTTGACTTCCAGCCCTCTCCTGGCAGCTGTTATTACTCTGACTGTAATCACTGGCCCTTCTATTGGTTTTTCATGAACCCGTGATCGGTCTCCAAGTAAAGAAGCTCAGCTAAAACAACTATGTATGTAAAGGGAAACAAATTGAGGGAAAAATTACTCTGATTAACATTTACTGTCATAAAATTAATTAGAATTTATACAAAAGTTACACATTAAAATCTACATTGACCATGTTTACACAATAGTTTAAATTCCCCTTTAAATAAGAATAAAATTTAAATCCTCTTTAAAATGACACCTGATAAACACATAATTATGAATGCTAATGACCATTGCAAATTAAACTTAAATCTGAAGTAAGTGGTTTATCCTGATTTTAAATCTGAATTTAATATTTTCTCGATTATGTATACATTCATATTTCTTTAAATGAATTTCGGTTGTTCTGCACATGTTCGTTCCCTTATCCTGTCTTGGTGATGGTAAGGTGCTCCGTCTCCCTTCTCCTCAGCTGACGGAAGTGAAGTAGTATGCTAGAGTCGAGCTGTTGCTCCTTATGTTTTGTTCTATGTTGTAAATGAAAAGAAAAGAAGCAGGAACTGGATTTTGTTTTTTTTCCCTGGTAGACGTAAATACGTCACGTTTGCCCCCGTTCAATCAGAACTCTTCCCAACCCCCGGATCTACAGTGAAATTGAACAAAATAATCAGAAGTTTTCCACATAAACCTCATTTGGAATTACTATTACCATGTAAACACTTTAATTTTACTTTAATTTTGAATTAAAATGCATCACGTAACCGTCGCCATTAAAATCTAAATCTAATTTAAAGTGACCTGATTTCTACACTGTAAAATAAAACTAGTTACCTTTACATAAAAAATATGCAAACTTGTTGCCTCAAAAAATGAAGTTTTTATTAGGTACGTAACGGGGGGTGCGTCCCGACATTATTATTAGAAAAAGGTGAACCGTCTCCCAGTCTCTAAAATGTTCTCCCATCTTGGCCCTTCAAGTGTTCTGTAGTATCCAGGCATTCAGCCTCTGGCAGCAGTCCTGGCGGGCACTAGCCGACACTTCCTCTGGTGTCCACGTGCCTCTTCTCCATCATGGGGCCTAGCCCACTATGGCAACTGTATATTAAAGATGAACGGAGCCTCCATGACGTCACCTGTAGGTTTCTGAAGAGCTGAATTGAAGCTCATTGGGCGGTTCCCACCGCCGCCCTTTTGGCAGCATCACGTGGGGGTGGATGATTGACACCCATCAAACTCCGAGCTGCCTGTAGCTAAGAGCAAACCGAACTGACGGTAGCTAACCAGCTAACGGAGGTAGGTGGGCTAAGGCTAAGGCTAAGGCGCTGTTAGCTGGCTGAAAACCGCGTTTGTGCTACACTCTCCATTCTTGCCGCGAATATTGGATACCTGTCAATAAAAAGGAAACGCCCCTAGTCAAGCCAAATTTCAAGATTAAATTACATCCAAACGAATGAGTTAGAAAAAAATTCACCCCTGTCACCGTTGTCATGAAGGTAAACTTGACCTATTAATCCTAAAAAAAAATTTTGGACCAGGCTTTAAACATGTTTATTTCTGCTGTGAAGTTGGGCTTTTTAACATTAGAATCTATGGGGATTGACTGTTTTGGAGCCAGCCCCTAGCGGACGAGGGGTGAACTGCAAGTTTTTGCCCTTCCGCATAGGCTTCACATTTCACCACCGGAGGTTGCCGCTTGGTTTGGGTCCTAATCTTCGCCTCAACTCCTGACACAACTAGATTTAAATAAGTTATAGATATTTCATATATTCAATTAAAACCAGGGTTTTGATTACACTCCACTTAGGCTTTCGGGGGGCCAAATTTTTGGGTGTGCACCATGAGTTTGCAAGTCATGTGCATGCGCGTACATATTAGTGGGAGTCGCGTGGACAAAAAATTTTTATTACCAAAAACCTTCTGCTAACTACTGCATGCAGCTTTTTAAAATTGAATAAAGGGCAGAAAGTTATTTTAATAACCACAAAAAGAAGCATACCTATTAGGTGGTTGTTATAGACCGTTTCAAAGTTTGCAATCATTGTGATGTTTTTGGTGGGCGGAGCTTAGCCTGGAGGCAAAAGCTGAGGCTCGAAGCTATGTTATCAAGTAGCAGCTAACAATTTTCGGTGGCGTTTTAGTAAATGGAGGGTTTTCGAGCAAGTGGTTCAGTCTCAGAACTCTCGGAATATGTATTTTAGAAAATAAGATGGAAGCAGGCTGGCTGGTCCAGACACCTTACGGGAGTGGCATGAAGATCTTTTGGGACTGGCGACGGTGGAGTGGCCAGACATCTACATGTACCTAATCGAGACACCATGTGTGTACAACAAAAAGAAACTCAAACCACTGGATGCTTACAACTACGTCATGAATAGCCACGTTCAAATAATAAAATACATCCATTTACATCCCAATCTTTGTGTGTCTGAAGTTTAGCATTTATGCGCTTGCTAATGTGCTGTTAAAGGCAATGTTATAAATCCAACATTTTCCTTTATAATGTACAATTTTGTTAATTTGGACTTGATAACAATCACCTAACATTACTTTTATCTTACTTGATATAAAGTGTGCGCTGCGAACACGAGAATATCGTCTGTGTCCAGTCCTTTCGTCCTTTTGCTTTCAGCTATAATTCTCTTAATTTTTTCTGAGCTGGTATCCTAAAAATGTTTATTTAATTCCAGGAATGTTTTCCCTCTCATTCTGGTACCCAAACACACAACAAGATGACATTTTAAAGATGTAATAACACTTGAGAAAGCTCGTTTCTACAGTGTTTTTTACGTGCTTTCCTCTTTTTTTGCCTCTGGATACAGTAGTGACGTCACTGATTACGTAGGCCATGAAAGGGTCTATAGATGCTCACAGCACAATAAAAAATGCTGCTGTCCATGGTGCTAAAGTAAACAGAACAGATCGCCTGTGTCATTTGGAAGATTTAATAAATGAAATAAATAAATAAGTAAATAAACGCACAATGCTGAAAAATAAATTGTATTCTTTTTAACGAAAATCTGAAACCCTATAGAAAGATGAAATGTAATCTGAAGGTGGATTATTTTTATCAGCTAAATGTCTTAAGTGGTGCTCCTTTCTCTTTTAGGGGAGCCGAGTACTCCTTAGCTCCCTCGTGATTTAAACCCTGATTATAACCAATGTTAATTTAAAGTGTAAAATAGCTTTCGCTTAATTCAGAAAATTATTCTTTCTTTCATAACAGTTAGCCTCCTATTACTTTTCTACAAAAGAAAGACAGAAAATAATACCAGTAAATTGGTCTCTAAATGTCAATCCTCTTGTTAATTTGTTCATCCAGGAAAGCAGGAGAGATAAGCACATGGAGCCAAAGGATCTGAAGTTAAACCCTCACAGTGGGGAGGTGATTATGGCCAGCGATGTAAGGTCATTCTTGATAGATTTGTTAAGGGCTTCCTTTATTTCCATTACGTATGATTTCATTAGCTGAGAGAAACATGGCAAATGGTAAATGAAACAAAGAAAAGAGCACTTGCAACCTTTCAGAAACTAGCTGACTGTTGATAATCCTGCTTTAACATATTTATTCTGTGATATAATACCACATCTTTTCTTTTCTTTAAACTAGATATAACACATCTATGCGGTAATAGCAGCTTTTACCAGTCGATTGGCAAAAGCTGTTGGCACCAGACAGTCCATTGTGTCATATGTCATGCCTCTAAGTTGGACAAGATTTCATATAGGTCGTATAGAGTTAATAGTGAAAATAGCTTTTGAAGGGACATTAGTGCCAGTTAGATGCACTGCCAAAGAACCAGTCATTAGTGGACAATAGAGCTAATGGAACCTTAAGGGCCTGCTATCAATCAATGAGCTGTCACTCTTTTAGACTAATGCGATCAATAATTCAAACATAGCCTGAAAAAATCTTCACAGTGCCAGCGGTGTGGCACTTACTCCACCGACTTCCTTCAGAGGGATTTGTGAGATGTATGCACACCTTCCTACAAAACATTTCCATTTGCGAGACTGCAATGAAAGCTGCATGCAAGATACTATTAATACCATGTATTCATTGGAGAAAGAGCACTTTTCTATGAAAGGCAGCTCGCCATCTCAGGAAGGAATCAGCAGGCCGTTTAGGTCGAGTAAAATGGCTTTGATAATGGGATAGAGGGAATGCAGGTGAACTTTGGAGAGTGAGTGCAGGTAAAATGTGAATAGAGATTGGAAGGGAGGACAAAGAGCTTAGGTGTGAGCGGGTCAGACAAATACAAAGCTGTTAAAAGCAGTTTCACTTGGTTACAGAATGTAGAGAAAGTACACTGACAGAAGAAACTTGAACTTTTAAAGCTTTAAGTTTCAAAGAAGCAAAGAGGCAAAGTTTGATTATTATGAATTGGGAATATGTAGGAAAGTGATCAGCCACTTAACACGGGATTTTTGGAATATACCACCAGGGACAGTCTGCTCTCTTATACCCTTCATATCTAATTATTTAATGTTTACGTTGTGATATTTTTGTTGCAGCTTTGTGCTTCCAGTCTTTGTTTACCTACTTGTTTACTAGGAGCAGCTCATTAACTACTCATGCAAAGCAAACAAATTTAGCTTAATTTTTGGAATTTTAAGTTACCCACTCATCTATTTCCTGTATTAAACCAGGATAAAAAAAAATCAATACATGTCTTCTGCTGTTGTTTAATTTTGTATGAATTGCAAAACTTCGGGCCACAGTATACACAGAAAGGGTATGTTATGTGTTGATTCAAGTAATATACAGGAGATATTGTTCAACAGCTTTTCTGGGAACAACTAGAAGAGTGTCTTCTGACAAAACATTATGCAATTCATCTACTCACTTTAGTCTGGTGACATCAAGGGTAGTATCTGTTACCTTTTAAGGGAAAGCCTCAAACATTAATAGAAAATGTACAAATCTGTACGTCCTGGGAATTTATTGCTATACAGTGCATGCATATGGATAATTTTGATTTAGTCTCATTGTATTTTTTGTTAGGATAAATTATAATGATGTAGCCAAGCTTTCTTGGTTTGCTTAACTGGATCGTTTGCTACAAAACAACAAACAAAAATGGGACACTAGCCACACCATTTAGTGGCAGTTTAGTGCTTCATTGTTCTCAAAGACTACAAATCCCACAAAAACAGGCAGGAGTCTGACCACTCTGTAGCCTCGTTTCCACCGAGGGGTCCAGCTCGGGATGGGCTGGTTTTGTTTTGTTTGGTAAACCGTTGATCTCTGCTGCATTTCCACAGACAACATGCCCTTTATGTCGCAAAATCTCAAGTGGCTACAGGTTGAAGAAACTTTATTAAAATTTAATTTTTTTAAAAATATTTAAAAATTAAAGATGTCTAAAAGGGGAAGTCAAAGCTTTTGTTAAAAATAAATTTTTAAAACAATCAGTGGTGCCCTCGGGTGTCAGGGAGGGCATTCCACAAGCGTGGGGCAGCAACACAAAGGCCCTATCTCCCATGGGCCTGAGCTTGGTTCTGGGTATGTGGAGGTGGTTTGAGTGAGTGGAGCAGAGGCAACAGGGTCCACTCTATCCAATCTAGGAAGAGTCAGATGGAATATTCTGGCATCTTTTCCATTTTTTGCTTTTAGAAAAGCAAAAAAAAACAAACATCTGTGCTTTGTGGTTAGTAGCTCTCCTTAAGTCTGTGTCTTGACAATGTGGCTCTTATGCAAAACATGTTGTAGATAACTGTTTAGAAATCATTGCACAAGCAGTGTCCAGCAATAAGCTATTCCTAAAATCTGTTACAACTCCGGACAGACTTTACTTAACTCAGAAGTTGAACATGATAGGAAGCTGGCATGAAAGGGCCTGATTTCACGAGTTTTCACAAGTCTTTATATGTATTTTCATTGTCTGCGAACCATGAAAAACAAGCTAATATTAACTCTTAATGAGCTATTATGTTGCAGTGCATATATTTTACATGAGATGATAATAAGTTGCTGTCAGCTCTTTAAAAATTGAGCTCTTGCTGTTCACCTTAATGCGCTGAAGAAAAAATGTATTATGACACACGTCTCAACTTGTTCCTTTACCTCTGGCTATGAGCTCATTAGATCTGAATTACATCTCATCACATCCATCCTGCCTCTTTTCCCCTTGACTGTCACACAATAGAGGAATAATAGAGTAACTCATCATCAATAAGCCAGCCTACTGTACGTTTTGTAGTTCTGCCACTTTTTAAATTGCAGCAATTTTCTAATGTTCCTATCACGAGTCCGAGCATTGTTGTCAAAAGTCACTCTCTGATTACTTTGGAAGATTGGAAGACGCATTTAAGACAGTAAAGCAGTAATAATTTTTACTGGTGTTGAATGACAGTCATCTCCTGCCCAGTCAGCCACACAGAATTGCTTCACCTAGTCATTGCAGCCATATACAGTATGTCTGAGGTGATAATAACTCTTCTGTTCTCCTCCATTTGCTCATTTTTTGTCCCATTGTTGAGGCTCATATATTAAATACATCAACATATTTGCACATCCAACAACAATAATATTTATTCCAACTTAATTCAGTGTTTCCCTCTTCTGGGGGACATAGGCTCCTGGCAGCTTGATATGCCACCCTGGTCAAAGTTAGTTGCTAATTTGGTTCATTTGCTGACTTGTTGAACAGAGGACTTACTGAGTTTAAGTGTAACTACACCCCCTACTTTTTGTGTAACTCCACCTACTGCCAAATTTAAAAAAGCCTGAAACTGCAAGGGTGGGAGGTGTGGGGTTATCAGGGAGCCGAGAGTGGGCGGGTCTGGATACATAGGCAGAAATGATTGACAGACAGCAGCTCAGCTCACTGGCAAGATGCAAAGCGAGATGCACAAAGCACCTACGCCACAGAGAGATCTTTGAGATGGACGACTTTACGCCTTCTGAATCTCATCAGCTAAACATGAACAAGGTGGCTGAACCGTATCAGTCTGAGCCGTCAGCGCCGTTGCGCTGGCCGGTCAGCAGCTCTAGAAAGCTGTGGAGACTCACGGCTGGTTTAGACAGCTGCAGGAAGTGCTGCTGTAAGTTGCTGCTGGTACAATTTGAGCTGCTGTCTGTCACCAGATGAGGATCATCAGGTAAAGAATAAAGTCCATTGTTACTTTTACAGCCCTCAAAAGCACAAATCCATCCGATAGCAGGAATATTTCATCAGAAACTCTGTGAAACTAGCAGATCTACACCATATAAGTTTACTTCTTTTTATACATATGCGTTGGTGGGCGTGGTTTTCTATGCCTGCAAGGCGAGGACCCGTCTGTTTGCATCTGGAGGGAGGGGCTGTGTGGTTTTTAAAATTTTCTTGTGAAGTAGATAACCTTTCTATATCAGATAACCTGTAGAAGGTATTTTGAGCTTTTTTTTAACCCACAAATCCAGTTTTTTTTTTAAAATGTAAAAACATAAAAATTATATCAACAGTATAGGTGGTTTTCATCATAATCAAGTAATACTGTGTTGTTTACAGCTCAAAAAAGACATTTTTGAGTGCGCTACCCCTTTAAGTATTTTGTGTGTCCAGAGTGAAGAATAATGTACTTGGAAATTTACTGTCTTGATCATAACTCAAACAGAGTAATGGGCGGGTGGCGCTACTCAAATTATAAACAAAATAAAAAGGGACTAAACTAGTTTGTTAAAGAAATTATCAAAACAGAAGAAAAACAAGGAATCAGGTGCTATACCGTTAATCAGACAACATTAAGCAACTACAGTTGGTAAATATTTGTAGACTAAAAGCCTCCCAAAAACTGTCTTCCAGGAAAAAAACAAAACTAGTTGCAATTAACAGATTACCAAACTAGATCTCAACTAAACAGTCTTCGTGGTTGCTCAGAGACTGCAGTAATTGGTCCAGAGGAAGGAAGACGGGCGATTCAGTCAGCAGGACCGAGGGGGTGTGTGGAAGTGGAGCCAATCCTTGCCAGGCAATGAAATATGGAGATAGAAATGAGTGGATTGGGACACACCCATGGTCTTTTTCATTCAACAAAAGAAAAAGAGTGTGTCCCAATTCGTGCCCTTCTATACTTCGAACACTACATTTAAGTGCTTAGTGCGCTGACACAGAAATTTCAGTAAGTACCCGGATGCTGCGCTAAACTCGGCCAAAAATCTAGTGCAAAACGATGGACACTACGCACACTAAACAGACGCTTTCTTGCTGACGTAGCGGAAGGGGAGGAACTTTTAACCTGTTTTCCAGAGCTGAATAATGGCGGCCAGCGACTAAGCGGTACCGATGCAGGCGGAGGCTGTTTTGTATAGATGCAAGAATAAAGTTATTCTATCATAGTTCTAATATAAACGGCAGCATGCTACCAATCTCTTCTATCCCTGACGACAGTTATGGATCCGATCATTTGTTGGAGGCTGCGGTTTTACCAACTGAGTAGAGTTAGCACACGTACATGTTAGCAGTTTTTTAGCTAGTTTCACAGACGTAGATCGGCTATGAGTGTTAGAAATAATTAATTCTGTAGGTTCCGTATGTTTCTTTCATCGTTGTTAAACCTCCAGATTAAGCACTGCGATGTCTGTGGCGCAAACGAAACGGTCCTTGATCTGAAAACTAATTAGGAAACACCGCTGGTTAGAGAACCGGCCTGTTTCCTTGGTATCGCTGACTGAGCCGTAGGTGATTGTACATGCAAAGTACCCATAAAGTACATAAATAATGTTTGCTTTCATATCAACTGCCATTGTGTTATTACTGTAGGTCACTGTGGCATCAAACTACCGAGCCAGCAGTGGCACTGAGGCATTTACCACCTGGGCTTGGACGCTGCTGT
>JBAMHW010000021.1:23873782-23885488 GCA_037177495.1 Rhadinocentrus ornatus
TCTGTAAAGTCCTCTGAGACAACTTTGTTGTGATATAGGGCTATACAAATAAACTTGATTTGATTTGATTTGATTTTGAGTCAACAAACTGGGATATTTTTGAACACCACGACCTAGAGCAGAGTACCGCAGCAGTTCTGGGATACATCAGGTTCTGCACAGACCTCGTCACTGTGGACAAGCACATTCGCATTTATCCTAACACCAAGCCTCGAATGACCGAAGAGGTACAAAACTTGCTCCAGGAGAGAAACGCCACCTTCAGGTCTGGTGATGGGGTGTTGTACAGAGAGGCCAAGGCTGCATATAGGAGGAGAATTTAGGTCTGCTTCCAGAGCAACAATTCCAGGCAGGTGTGACAGGGCATTTAGCACATCACTAACTACAGACCCAGCAGCACCCTGACAATGGACCATGGGGGCGCCTTTTTAGTGGAGGAGCTCAAAACCTTCTGCGTCTGCTTTGAGGTGCAGCTACCAGAGACGGATATCCTACACTCATCAGCTCATAGCAGCCATGTTCTCACACTGGAGGAGCAGCAGGTGAGGCGGGTGCTGAGGGCTGTGAAACTGGGGAAAGCCAGGACAGGTGCTAAGGAATTGTGCGGATCACCTGGCTGGGGTCTTCACCACCATCTTCAACCAGTGCCAAAGCCAGGCTGCTGTCCCTTAATGCATGAGGTCCTCCATCATTGTCCCTCTACCTAAGAAAAACACCATTAGTGGACTGAATTACTATCACCCAATGGCACTTACATCCATAGTTATATAGTGCTTTGAGAAAGTGGCCATTGCATAGCCCTTTTCCACTATTTTGCTAACTCATAGGCTCCTCAGCAGCAACATGCTGACAGGATTACATTTGCACATAACCCTGATGTGCAACAAAGGTGCATCAGTCAGGCATGTATGAAAACGGCAAAAGTAACTTTAACCCAACCTTTTATGATTAGTTACAAATCTTGCCTGCTCCTGGTTCCAGTTGGCTTTTGGTCAGTTTTATTTCACGTCACAGAAATTTTCCAGCCAACACTTTTAATGACTGGATAATGCATTCCCTTCCTTGTGTACTATTTCTTTACACTCAGCATAAAATGATCAGAAATTTTCAGCTGGAAAGCACCTCTGTTAATTTTTCACTCATTAGCTTAATGTTACATTAATGCAAACTTACATTTTTTAACTAACTGCAGAGACTGTAGAAAAGGCAACCAGAAGTTTGCTTGGCTCAACGTTCAGGATATTCCCCAACCAACATATTTGTTTCAGAAGAAAGTGTGTGTTTTAACAGCCAGTCCTTCTCAAATTGATTAAAAAACCCTGAAAATAAAACAAAGAAACAAAAATGAAAGATCAAGTTAGCCTTTTTTCCTCAGGGAACATGATGTTATGATGACCAGAATCACTTCAACCACCAAAAACTGAAGAGTTTACATTGGCATTGAGACCTGAAACTTAATATGGCTTTATTAAATGTAATAATGATGAGGATAACAGGATCTCATAGTGCAAAAGGATATATTTATATGCAGGAGAGTATGAATAAATATACACATTTGCACAGAATCTGTGTTTATGCAGGGCGGTGTACAGTGAATTTGCAGCTGTGAAGGAAATTGTGGGGCCTGATAGTGAATATCAAGGTGTGCAAAAATGACATGGTATATTTAATGCTACATTCTTCTCTTTATTTTACCCACGAGTCATAAGGACAGGGATTGTTGTGGTACCAGCCAGGTACACAAAAGGACAGAAAGAGACGGAGAGTCTAATTTAAATTAAATTGCATTCAGAAATCTGGAGAAATGAGTGAATCTAAATTGTCATAATGTTAAAACTTTAGACTTCAGTAATTTGACCTGCTTGTTGTGGCTCTTTGTTAAGTTGTTCATTTAAAGTTTAAATAAAATAAAAAATAGCAACTTTTTTGTTTTTTGACAAAAAATATATGTATGTAGGCTGAAATAGCAGCTCTAAGTGACACTAAATGAAGAACTATTTGTCTTTTTAATAGAGCCAAATCTTTTAAACCCATGCTATACACATGCCGTAAAACAGAATTCATAAATGTAAATAAAACTGAAATGATCTGTGCAGCTGCACACTAATAATCCCATCTTGTAAACATATTGTTTAGTGGAGCTTTAAATAAGACTTAATTTCCTTAAGATGAAATGTAAGGTTGTAGCTAGTATGCTGAAGAGAGGGAGCATTGCAGGGATTAGGGGCCAGAAACTTGTACACAGTTATGTACCTTCGCTGGTTCGGTTTACATGGAAGCTAGCCTGAGGAGACTCCAGGCAAGGGGCGTGTGAGCAACACTGGAACAGACTTAACAAAACCTGCTCCAATTCCCTGAGCACCTGCACTCAGGGGTCTGAGGAGGAACTGCAGGATTATGAATAAAGGAAAATACGCTGACAGCCATGAGGCGGGGATTATTCATTACACATAAACACACACACTTGCAAAAACACGCAAAGTACATGCATGCACAGAGCTTCATTTCTGCAACTGGAAAGAAGTGTGAAGCACATGTAGCTCTTATGTACGTACACGGACATTCATACATACACCCACACATGTAAGCTCCTGCTACACTGTGATGCCTGATACAGGCAGCTGAACACAGGCAGGTCTTTCATGCTGAATAAACAGAATCAATGCTCATCTGCAGGAATTATCGTCAGAATTTAAAATTAATTTGCTTTCTTGACATCCTGAAATGCTGCAACTTTGTTTGGCTGTATTTTGCATAGTCAGATTTGCAGAGTACTCCTGTGTCATTCTAAACGGTAGCGAATAAAGAATTAAAGGATTTTTATTTAATTGTTACTTCCACTTCCATGAGAATACTGTCCTGATATGATGACCTGAAGCTGAGAATAATGAGTGCAACAATTTGAAACATGACCTTGTTTTTATTATATCCTGAAAGATTCATTATACCACTTTAACTTTACATCTATTTTCATCGCTATATTTTTATCACCTATTCTTCATATTATTTTTCATATTACCTTCACCTCTCATAGTACTTCATCGCCATGTTTCTTAAAATTAGTGGTTATTAGGATTTTGGCTACAACACAAACTGCCTGAATGCTCCTGTTGAGATATACTCTTTGAAGATCCCATCATCTGCAGTGTGTAATATCATCAAAAGGTTCTGAGAATCTGAAGGAATCCCTGTGTGCCTGGGCTGAAGTTCAAAACTGGCTGATTGTTTAGTTAGCTTGACAATAATTGATCATGGGTTGGTTTATATGAACAATTGTTCATATAAACTGAACTGATGAGGATCATATAATGGATTTTATTTTAATAATCACATAATGGGGAATTGTCTTGAATTGGAATATGTCTGTAAAAGTGCCTTGAGATGACTTTGATGTAAATTGGTAATCTAAAAATAAACTTGAGTTGAATTGTTGTGTCACAGTAGATTTATCAGTGATGCTTAACTAGTTATGTGTGTTTTCCATCTGCATGTAACATTCTAAATGTTGGTAAGGTTTTGTGTCTTCCACAGCTAGCCGATCCACCATCATTGCAAGCAGAATGATGATATGACGGCCATGTTGTGCTAAACAAATTTGTTTTGCCAAAGAGATCTTATTTGATGTGATGGAAATTAAACTTTGTGGATTTAAAGCTCCCTTTGATGCTTGAGAATTGTTTTTAATTTTCAATATTGCTATGTTACAGAACAGGAGAACAAGGAAAGGGAGAGAGAAGGAGTGAAGGAAAAGAAGACAAATGAGACAAAGCCGCTGTGACAAACCAAAGCAGACAATCATCAGGAGCACCAATAAGAAAACAAACTGAAAAACCATGATTCAGAACAAGAACACGAGCAACAAATGTATGAAAAAATAGCTGTTGTGATTAAACCTACAGGACAACACAATGACTGTATAAGCACGTGTGGTAGTGAATGTGAGAGTGAGGGCAAAGGAATGAATTTTTTTCATTATTTTTGTGAATCTGCAAACGTGATCGGCCCCTCTAAGCATTAGAAGCAGACATAAAGGGTCCTAAGACCCACGTCATCACCAGCCACCATGGAGCACAAAACCCATCAAGCCCAACTTCAAGACTCAGAAGTAAAACTGCACACACATTAAAAGGGGCATATTATGCTAATCGAGGTGTGGGGGAGGGTGTCACACAAGAAATGCTTCTTCGGCTGTGGGGTAAAGCTACATTTCTTCAAATTCCCAAAGGAAACAACGGTTAGACAGTAATGGATGGACTTTGTTTTTGGGAGCCAACGATTGTATTGTTACCGGTGCTTCACTTCCCAAGACTGCTGGATGAATAAAGACCAGTACAATGATGTATTTGTGACCAGGCTCTAGCTGAAAGGAGAATCTTTTCCTACAATAAAGGACCACGTTTCCGATCCTGAGAAGAAGCTGTAAGTAAGACTGAATAAGTTGTCACTTTTGTTTTTACAGTGTGTGAACAACAGTCAAACTAAAGAAATTAACCCACACTTACTTTACCTGATCGCTACCAGCAGGTAACACACATGTAATGATGACCAGGAAGTTAGCGATCAACACTGTAGATGGAAATGCTACAAACATAACCAACAGGCTAAAAGCATCCAGCTGATTAGCCATGTGAAAAAAAAGATGGAGGGTCTAGAAAAACAGCTAACTATAGTGTAACAATGCATGAAAAGGTTAGCAAATAGCATAATTAGCTTATCTATCTCTTGGTAGCAGACGTTTTCCACAACTGTTGGCATTGTGGTACATTTGCCCCACGTACACCTATTAACAGGGGCATGTACAAATTATAAGGTGAGTGAAGGACAGCAAACAACGTTTTATCGGAATATAGCTGGAAAGCAGAGTATTTACCAAATAGACATGTACTGCTGCATTCCTTGCTGCGGGTTGCTGAGTTGTTTATTCTCTGATTTGGGCTCTGCATGTACAACTGTACGTTTTGTGTTGACATTGGGGGCATTCAGTTCTAAGAATGCAGTTCTGAAAACTGTCCGCCTCGAATTTAGTTCTATAAACAGCCCTTCCCCTTAATATTTACATATATTACTTTGATGTGTTTACGAGTTCTATCAGTGTTTCAATGACAAAAACAGTGCACACTCCCAACAACTACTCCCAGCAGTTGACCAATCAGAGCCAGCCTGCATCAGGGGGAGGCGGGGCTCTGGGCGGAAGAGTCTCATTCTGCTTGTTTATGGTAGAGGCCAATCTGAGAGAATCCATATAAAATAAATAAAGGGGTATGTGAAAAATGCTGGATTAATTTCTGCTCTTGTGGACTCACAAATTTAAGGTCCCATATTATGTTTTATATGTATATATATATATTTTCAACAATTTCATATGGGTGCCAGAGGTCCAAACAGCATTGTTTTCAAAGTGTATTACCCCAAATTCAGCCTTGGTCCTTAATCTCAGCCATTCCAAATGCAGCTCTATTGAGCTCTACTGAGAACAAGCTGTTTCTGTGTCTGAACTACATGTTCATGAGTGGTGCCTGTCCACACCCACTCCATGCCCCTCAATGGGAGAGGATCTGACTTTTGCTGGTTTCAGAGGGTAGGCTGAGCTAGCTGGGGGGTTGGGTCAATGACAGTATCCACTGCCAGAAGGAGTGTTTTTTCCCTTTGTGATATCATGAAAGGAAAGATCTCAGATTTAATTGTTTGAGCACACATTTGCTGAAAAGTAGAGAAAGCAAGTGAGAGAGAAGTCAAATTTTTTTCAATTTTGGGCCTCCTACACAGGCTTTGAGGACACATAAGACTGTTAGAAAACCTTTAGAGAGTGAATTTTGCATAATATGGAACCTTTAAAGATTAAAGCCTCTTTAAAGGACAGTGGATGTTTTGCTGTAAATATGAATGAATTCGTGTGCTCATATTTTCCTGTACTTTGATATTCCCAGCATCACAGATGAAATCAATTCTTTGATGTTTTGGTTACTTTTATAGAAGACTGATTTTATTTTTCTGATTGCCTGGAAGAACAAAAAACAAAAAGGAGTGGATGATTTTGTGCAGCCAGATTGTGTATAAATGAGCAGTGTCATTCGCTCTAAATGGAAATCATTAACTTATTTGGCTCGTAGTATAGTGATTGTGAAAATGCAACTGCACCCCCTAGAAGGATCAGAGGAAAACAGAAAGGACCCCAGCAGCCACCACAGAGACCAGAACCGAGACAGCCCACCGCAGAAAGAGGCAGAGGAAGACCACAGCCAAAAAGGAAAAAAGGGAATTTAAGTGACTTTGAACGTACCTCAAAAACTGCTGATCTACTGGTATTTTCACACACAACCATCTCCAGCTAATTAGCTTTTACTCTCATTTTATCAGATGATTTAAAATAAGAACATCTAGGCTCAGTTCAAAGACCAAAAAACGTCATTAAACTGAACATTAACTTAATTTCCATCCAGTAGCAAACTTGTTATACTAACTAGGAAAAATATTTGCAGAAGAAGACGCAACAAAACTAATCAATTTTTTTTTTCATCAGATATGAGAGCTAAATGGAGAGAAGTGTTAAAAAATTCTTTCTAAATTGGATTATTGTGATTCATCTTTCATTAAATATTAGACATGCTTGTTCTCTGGAACAGGGATTCACAACATGGGGTCCAGGACACCCCAAGGGGGGCCCCCAAAGAGAACAGGGGGCCCCCAAGTCTTTGAACATTCAGAGCAATTGTGATTAATGTCCATTGTTCCTATTTTAAAAGCAAAGCGTAAGATTATGTGTTGTTAATTTAACTTTGGCTTTATGGAAGGACGTGACTCAACCAGAATACACTTTTTATGGTGAGAATCTCACATTTGAAAGCATAAAACCATGCATGGTTTCAGCACAGGAATGGAGCAGGGGGTCCATGGCCTTTTAGTATATACATGAAGGGGGTCCCCAAGGAAAATACATTGGGAACCACTGCACTAGAAGACAGGTAAATCTAATCATTCCTATTATCATTTAACCTGTTGGTACTAAACATCCCATGGGCAGGACAGGATTTACCCAGATTCCCTTTCAAGTACCTAAATGTTAATGGAAAGCTAAGATTCTTTAGATGTGAATATACCGTTCCAGGTAAACACTTATTGCGACCATTTGCAAATGGAATTTATCCTTGAGGCCATCCTGTTGTAGCAGATGATACATCAACAAAAATAGTCGTGTTACATCAGCAAGGGTCCAGTTAAAGTAGTCCACTAATATAGTAAAATATGACTAATAGTAATATAATAAATTAGTAGTAAATTAGTAATTAAATATAGCAATATAATATTGTGAAACAGTTGGTCCACAACAAGTCTTTTATTCATAAAAACAGAGATGTAGGTGAAAACTGAAGGATTCTAAGGGGTTACGTAAATGGCCTGGAGGAGGCAGGTGTGTGTTCAGTAGCGATTACAAACTGATTGATTTAACCTGTTAATTCAGGTTCAGGAATCTTAATAATTCAGAAGTAAAATTGTTACTGTGCTGTAGTACAGTGAAATCAAAATTGTTTCATCTGACAGTGCAAAGACAATCCCTCCTTTCCTCCCCCCTCATCCATCATTTCAGCTGTCATCATCCTCTTCATTGTCTCATCCCTTGCCCATCTGAACCTCTTACCCTTTTACCCTGGCAGGGCTGTACTGGTGCCAGCTGCTGAACATAATTTTGAACCAATTCAGACGTTGATTCAGAGCCTGAAAATTCGATCATAACTGGAAATAAAAAAAAATAGTTAAGGCCAAATCATAAACGTCTTTAGAAAGTGAAGAAGGACTACTGCTTAAAATAAGACCCGGGTAAAAGTGGAGCGGGAGGTGTACATGTCCATGTTCCGAGTTGCTGGACAGCGTGATGGATCATCGACCAGCAAACTAGGCAACAGAATCCAACCGGGTACCGCTTTCCACCCCTGGGTCATCCACAAATGAAGGCGGTGGGGTGATTACATATGGGACAAAAGTTCACCTAGAATAAATGTGATCGTTTTGCTTCTGCAGATACCCCCACAGCGTGGCGTCTTTCCAATTTGGTCCCAGTTAAACTGATGTGAATGTGGGTCAAGGTTCTGCACAACAGAGGCCGAATCAGAACCACCCTGAGGTCTGTAAGGGTTCTCAATCATGTAACTGTACTGCATTCAGTTCTTTAAAGACATTTTATTGTCAGTTCCGAACTGATTATCATTTCCGGGATGAGAGCAAAGCATCTTTAGAAAACTAAACCCAGTCCAGATGCCTTGACTTAACCTCTTCCCTACCTTCAATCATAAGACATCCCAGATGAACCAATCAGAGAACCACTTCAAAACCTCATCTCCATCAAAACAGTAAACAGCACTGGTCTGTTCAACTCACAGGGTTTAAAGAATGAGTCATCATCAGGCTTGTGCAGAACTTGAAGGTGATCTTTTGATCATTTTCATTCAGTTGTTAGAGAGCAGCATCTACACCCTGCAGTGGTTCCCTGAGCACTATGAAGCTCATTGGTGGAGATCCTTTCCATGGCAGAAGGGGATAGACAGCAAAGTAACAACAACAGGAAGTTTTTAGTTCTAGAAACATGCTTGCTTTATGTCAGATATGATCAGAGCCATGAGACCATCACTTTCTGGACAAATTTCACTGACAGAATGAACCCATTGTTAAGTTGTCATAACTAGCTAGTACCAAACTCTGACCCACAGTGCAGACCAGAAGGAGTACCGTAGCACATATTCTTTCATCAAATACAAGTACATTGAAGTTACCCAGAACCACTTGGTCCTCTTTGGAAGTTTGCAAAAAAGAAATTCCCAACTTCTTCTTCATTGGTCCAGTCAGTTGCACGACAGCTCTTCCCCTTTAAAGTTGTGTTTCCTTTGTTTTTGAGTCAGTCATTGAAACCATTGCGTTTTTTTACACTAAGTTGGCTTCGTCCTGTAAATTCCCTTGTAGTTCATATGGCTGGTAGCAATGACGGAATTCTCATTTTACAGAAAAGGTTGCAAAACAAAGCTGCTGTGTTAAGGCTGCTGCCTTCAGATACAAATATATGAAGCATATGCCATGAAATCTGATGAATTTTCACTTCAGTTGTTAATTGATTCAGTAGGCAGGACAACAAAGACTGAAAAAAGCTGCGATTTCACAAGATAAATATGTTTTGTTCTTTGAACTTTAAAGACAAATTGGCTACCAACTTCTGTCGTGACATCAAACATCATTCAATAAAAAGTGTTTACACTTGTCTTAGAACTGTAGATGCATGAAGCAAAATGGACATTATATTACATATACACTGTTGAAGATGGCGCCGAGGATGGCTGCTGCGTCTCAAGCCCTCTCCCCTAACGTTAGTTATTCCTTATTTACGGGGGAATCGGCCTCCTCTATCGAGTATTCTTCTGGCAAATGTTCAGTCATTGGACATGAACTTCGGAGCAGGATGGCATTTCAATGGGAGATTAACATCTGTAACGTTTTTCCTTAAACAGAAACTTGGCTCGACCCTTCGATCCCGGACTTGGAGGAGTACAGGAAGTCCAGGTACATGCTCCTGAGAGCTATCTGTAGTGTAGCAAAGAGACAGTACAGGGACAAAGTAGAGTCTTATTACAAGAGCTCCAACACCAGGAGCATGTGGGCCAGATTAAAAACTCTTACTGACTACATAAAGAAGACCAGCAGTACTGAGGTGATGTCTGTATTTCTGCCTGAAGATCTGAACACCTTTATGCCAGTTTTGAGATCACCTCTACAGATGCAGGGGTACAAAAGGCTGCCCACCTCTGATATCTAGGGCAGAAGTGTGCAGAACTTTAAAAGGACAAACACACATAAGGCTACTGGACCTGACGACATCCCTGGCAGAGCTCTCAAGGTGTTCCCCAAGGGGTTTCCCATCTGGACCAGAGGGACACATATGTGAGAAGGCTGTTTATTGACTACAGCTCAGCGTTTTAACACCATTGTGCCCTCCAAACACGTCATCAAGCTCAGAGACCTTGGGCTCAACAGCGCCCTCTGTGACTGGATCCTGAACTTCTTGACAGGCAGACCACAGGCTGTATGGATTGGCAGCACCACATCATCCACCCTGACTCTGAACACCGGTGCCCCCCAGGGCTGTGTGCTCAGTTCTCTGCTGTACTCCTTGTTCATGCGTGATTGCGTGGCCACCCACAGTTCCAATATCATTACCAGACCAATACCAATACCAAATTTACTGACGATATGACCGTCATTGGCCTAATCACCGGCAATGACAAGACGGCCTACAGAGAGCAGGTCAGAGGCCTGACATCTTGGTGCCAGGACAACAATCTCCATCTTAACATCAACAAAACTAAGGAACTGTTTGTGGACTTCGAGAGGAGGCAGAGGGAGGAACACGGCTCCTTTTCCATCAACGGGGCTACGGTGGAAAAAGTCAACAGCTTCAGGTTCCTTGGGGTCCACATCAGCGAGGACCTCACCTGGACTCATCACACTGACTTTATTACAAAGTCAGCCAGACAGAGGCTCTTCTTCCTCCGCAGGCTACGGAGGCTCAACATGGACTCAAGGACACTTTTATAGGTGCACCATTGAGAGTATCCTGGCTGCATCACAGCCTGGTACAGCAGCTGCACCGCCCTCCACCGCAAGGCTCTACAGAGGGTGGTGAAAATGGCTCAGCACATCCCTGGGACGGTCCTGCAGTCCATGGAGGACCTCTACACCCAGCGGTGTAGGAGGAAGGCCACCAAAATCATTAGGGACCCCAGTCACAAACTGTTTTGTCTGCTACCATCTGGCCAACAGTTTCGCAGCATTCAAGCCCGTACCACCAGGCTCAGGGACAGCTTCATACCGCAGGCGATAAGACTTCTAAATGCTGTCAGCAGCAACGCCATCTTTAAATAATAGCATTTACTTATTGCTAATTATATATTTTACTGTATAACTTATTTGTAGTATTCTTACTTTTGTGTTTGAATATTTTTTATTGTGGTTTATATTATTTCTATCATTGTTAGGTGAGCCTGGGATTCAAGAATTTCATTGCCAATAATTGTTGAAATAATTGTGCAATGACAATAAATTCATTCATACATAGTCTGACAAACAGCAGGATATGAGCACTTGGATTGAGTTTTTATAAAAAATTCTATTTCCTTTTCTACTATTTTTGCTTCTTGTTTTGTCCTGCAAAAGACAAACTTACTTTAAAACAAGAGAATAATCATGTTTGACTCAGCTAACATTTATTTGAGCAGACCACAGTGGCAACACCACTAAATTCCAAGGAAAGGTTTATTTTACAGAACCCTGTGGCCTCCTGCTTGCTTGTTTTTGGTAAGACAATCTTTGTTTTAATTCACTGTTTGACTTTATTGCAGAAAACTGTTTGGCCTGATCTTCATCTTTGCTGATTCTGTAGTTACACCCATGAACACCCATGACATCATGTGGAAAGTTGACGATGATGCATTGACTTTCCTGTTAGGATTTTCTTTAAAATTCACATGCAGCAACAGATCTTATTCCTTCTCTTGGAAAAAAAGGTTCGCTCCTTATTTACTGTAGTAATTTCTCATCTAAGTTTTGAAACTTTGATTTTATTTGTGCTAAAATATTATGCTTAAGTGAAAATAGAAAGAGAATAATTTGTTCTGTTTGGTCCAAACCACAATAAAAACCAAGCTTTATTATAAAACCTGAAATTTG
>JBAMHW010000021.1:23908372-23919639 GCA_037177495.1 Rhadinocentrus ornatus
TTATTTATCATGTAGTACTGTGGTAGTTTACTTTGTTTTTGTGAATACTGATGTGATTTAGGCAGCCTAAACAACTTGTATTTCCATATTTCCATTCTGTCCTTTTTTTTCTCTCTCTTCCTCTATCTCCCTGTCAGGTTCGGCACTGACATATCAAGACTTGTATAATTGTAATAAAAATAATAAAAATATTCCAAACATCAAGGGCAGCCATTTATATTACATGTCTCCCTTGGTAGAGCAAATCTGTCCGTCAAAATATAGCACACAGACCACCGTTCTGTATGTTAGGACGCTGGACAGGACAGGGAAAAAAAAAATGAATGCAAAATGGTTCCTGAAAAAGCCATCGTTAGAGGGTACAAAGTACAAAAATGAAAGTGAGATAACGCATACAGTTTTGCTTTTAAATGTTAGATAAGAATTGATTTACATTTTTCTTAATGTACGTTATGGTCATCACAAGAGCAGAAACAACATTATGTCATTTCTTTACACAAAAAGCTGCAGCTGGTCAGAATTAGTTGAAAAATATTAAAAAGTCAGTTTTGCGCAATAACAACAACATTAGCATAGAAATGTGCTCCAGACAGGCATTGGCCACATCTGATTTATTGTGATTAGTTCCTCTATTAAAGAATAAAACATTTTATAAAAGAAACTTACTTGTGCTTAATTTTCTCTTTTTTTTTTATTCACACAACCTGAATTTTTGCTGCATCAAAAGAAGTTATTGTTTTTAACACCACTTTAGTTTCTCGTCGATTCCCTTCAGAAGTCAAATGATCATAGACGAAAGTTGATTTCAAGATTGTTTGTCTCTGAACTGAGGATCTAAAGATCAGCAACATGCACAGATCTTGTTAGGTTAAATTGGTGTTGTTGGGATGTATAAATACACACTTATTAGATGCTGTTAAGCTTTGTTCTCCTGCTGTAAAGTTACTTCTATGCATTCACATTCATGTGCAGTAAAAGTGAGTCTGTTAAACTTTTAGCCATACTGAACATGCTAAATGATTTTATTTATGCTTGACATATTCTGCTGACACCACAGAATATCTATCAGTCACCACAGTTCAAAAAACTAATGTAATGTAATTATTATTAGTTTAAATTGGATTATATTAACTTAGAATGAATTGGACTGAATTGGACTCATCTGATTATATCTATTATACAAATATAGCTGAATTAAAATGAATTAAAAACAGTCCAATTCCATCAATTTATAACTAAAGTTTGACCAATTCAATCCAATACAAAAGCTGCATAACTGCATATTGTTTAGCTTTAACTTAGCTATGATCCAAAATAACAGGGTGAATGATGACAGAAGAGAGGAAAATTTCCTACAGAAAAAAAGACCCGCAACAAAACCAGACTAAGGGAAGGCCAACATCTTGCCTTCACCCGCTGGAAGGCAAGAGGATAGGACTTTGATGCAACAAACACAAAACACTCTGATCCCTGCTACATGAAAGCAATAGAAACACATGATGTTAACATTAACAATGGCCATGAAAATATCGCAGCTTTTAGCTTTGTGTCTCAGGGGACTGAATTTCTACCATGTAAAACAGCTCAAACCTGAAAAAATTCCTAAAAACATTTATACTGACACTTTTACACTGAATCACTTTTGCATCAGGCTGTTATTAAATTGTTACACTTATCTTATCTCAAGAATGTCCGTGTTGAATGTAGCCATTGAAAGTATCCTGGTGCTGATCGACTGTGACTCCAAACCGTGTCAGTGTAATACTGAAACTAAGACATGGGCAATGTCTGGAATTTCAATGTTTATACTAACCTTTTAAATTTTTTAAAATAATAATAAGCTAGCCAGCAAGTCTGAGACAAGTCCTGATCTGATTAGCTTATCAGAATACATTAACGAAGACATTTTATGGTTAAGACAATAACAACATTAACAACTGTCTCACTCAAAAGAAACAGTAGTTTAGTTAAAAAGAAGTTTAGAAATGACTTCTCATAAAAGTGCTCTGACTGTTGTCTGTTGTAGGTAAGACATCAGATGCTATTAAGTACATAATCCCGCTTAAAAGACAAAAAATAATTACTCAGAAGGTTCATTTAGATGCTTTAAAACATTTATAATATAAACTTTATCATTGTTTGAACACTTTATGTGCTTCGAGTTATCATCCATCGTCAATCGGAAGAAAAGATTTTTAAACATATTTTTTGGACAGTTTGTGTCTTCTTCTTTTTCATCTGGTTTCCATGCCAAAACCTGACAGTAATCACAGCAGTTGGCTGAGCCAGTGATGGTTTTGCTTTGTAAATTGTGTATCATTTAGCATTTTTTTAATATATTTATTAAGAAAATGTTGCTGAGAAGTTTTTTCTTGGCCACAAATTTAAAATGTTAATGTATTTGCATACATGCATTTTAGCATTTGGATTCTTCTTAGTGTTTACCACATAGAATGGTTAATGTCAAACTCCAACTCTGACCAGTGCATACCCGGTTTATCCGCTGCTGCTGATGCCACATAATGAAAACAAAAGGCTTTTGCTTGTCATTGTTTTCAGGTTGAACTTCATATCTTTAATTTGTTAAAAACATGTCCACAACTATCAGTCAGTCCAGTATAAAGTCGATTTTCAAGTGCAGTGGTTCCCAACCTATTTTACGTGGGGAACCCCTTCAGGCATAAAAAGCTGCTGCCCCCACTTCCCTACCCCGTGCTGAAACCATGCTTGGTTTAATGCTTTCAAAAGTGAGATTCTCACCATAAATTAATTATTCTGGCTGAGTCCTGTCCTTCAATAAAGCCAAAGTTAAATTAACAACATATAGCCTTGCTTTTTCCCTTAAAATAGGGACAATGTGTGGACATTAATCACAATGGCTCTGCATGTTCAAATCCTGGGGACCCCCTGTGCTATCTGGGGGGCCCCCTTGGGGGGTATAGACCCGGGTTGGAAACCATTGTTCTAGTGCATATTTTATGGTTAGGTTTTATCATATACATGAGATTAAATTACATCAATATTCATTCACAGGGGGAATTTGACAAAAATTACACAGCCCATAATGGGGCTTGAATACACAATCTCCAACATGGTAGACCAATACTAAGCCTTCAAATGAGCTATACTTTTTCTATTTGAGTGCACACATACTTAGGCATATCACATACATAATGAGCTCTGAATTAAAAATAAATTATTTGTTAGTGCATTTTATGTGGGCAAGCAATCGTTTGGCCAAAACTACATTGTGCTGTAGTGTTATATAATAAAATTTTGGCATTATGGGTAATATATGTGTTCTGTGTCTCTTATCTAAAATGGGATTGGTTTAACCTGGCAAAGCACTGGAAAGTGCTGAAAAATATATTTTAATTCATTTTTATTTTTTTACAGCAAGGCTGTGAGGCTTAGGATGTAATCAATCGTGTCACTCCTTATAACATGACACAATCCTCAGTACGCGGGAAGTAATTCCCGGATGTCCTGTTTTTTGAAAAAATCCCAAAATATGCGTTTGAGATATGATGGTAAATTATTTATACCTAGACTAAATATTTAAAAAATATGAGAATAAATAAAATGTTTCATGAAAGTGAAATTTCATCCTGACATCATTTCAACAGACACGTGGACCCTCCCCACCACCACTACCACCACCACCCAAAACAAATAGTAAACAACCCTCGTGGTTTGTTTCAACCCAGTCATCCAGCGACACAGTGAGAATAACAACCTGCACTCGATGATCCCCATCAGCATGGAGCAGCTGATCTCGCCTCTCATTATCTCATGTTGCAGTAAACATGTGTGGACACAGCGTTTGGAAGGCTTCACTGAGGAGATGTTCATGCTCCACATTTGTCTTACATATCTGCCGTGCTGGTATGTGCATGTGATGCTGTGATATGGAGAGACAACGTGAAATAACCCACTGCTGTGTATTATAAGCTGTGTGAGGATGTTTGTGTGTTACTAGAACCTGTCATTTGATTACAGGTCACACTAATCTAATCATCCAGCTGTGAGCTCTGTGAGCAAGCGTTTATGAAAGGGACTGTAGTGCTGAAGAAGGCAGAGCTCATTCTGTCACTGTGTTACCTTTTGCTTAATGACAAGCTGTCTGTGCTGATGCTGATAGCCCATGGCTGTTTCTCACACACATTACCTAGGAAGTGAGCGGCCTTTGCTTCAGTTCGGACACCGCACCTCTACCAGCTAGACTGGAAAGTGTAAACAAGAGCGTCTGGCTGCCCAAACCCACGCAGGCCTGTCCAGGTGTGATGGAGGACAGAGGCATTTCAGATAAAGCTGTTATCAGTGGGACTTACAGGACGAGCGACTGAGCTCTCCTCCTAAAATCTTACTGATGGGAAATGTGTCTCCCTCAAATGAACTCTGAGGCGTTTCGTTCTCGTGGTCGATTTTGAGGCTTGGCAGCTGATACTTATTTTCTCAGGCTCAATCAGCTGAGCAGCTTGAGGTAAAAAAGATCAATACTTTTCATTTTTAACGCAGAGACAATATCGACCGTCTGAAAGGACCTCTTCAGCAGGCACAGGGGAGGCTTTCTGCTCCATGACGAGGCATATTATTTTAATCATCATCATCTTTCATCTGCTCCACTCTTTTTTCTCTGTCACCCTTATGCAATAAGGTGGTTCGGGGAGAAGGTAATAATATAAAAGGCTGGTGCGAATGCTGTGGCGTCACAGAGGCAAAAACGGATTGATTCATGTCTGAACCACTGACGTGGTTTCTTTTTTAATGCTCTTTGTTGGACTAAAGGTGCAGATAATGGGATGACATGGTAATGGCTGGTTGTGAAAACACGATGGAAATCAACCATGAATGCAACAGCATACACACTGCATATAAGCAACAAATGAAAAAACTCTGTTTATGCATGTGCCACCAGTACCAGTCATAATCCTAGCACTGCTGATCAGAGGTGATTCTTGGGTCTCTGGGGACCCCAAGCAAAATTTCACAATGGGCCCATCCAACCAGCGTTCATCGCTCTTTTATTATAATATATTAATATTTATTTATAACAATAACAAGAACATGTTAATAATGTTATCTTTAAAGGCATTGCTATTCCATCATCGAATTCTTCAGCTTTTAAATGTTCGTTGACGACTTTCACTACTTCTACTGACTTCCACATAATTATTTACTATTTTCATTTCATTTAAAAGGGGCAACATGTTTTAATGTAGTTCCAGTATAGAAGATTTAACAATGTGCTGAAACCTGCATTATGACCATAGACTGTATATAAAAGATGGACGGAGCCTCTGTGACGTCACCCGTAGGTTTCTGAAGAGCTGAATTGAAGCTCATTGGGCGTTCCTACCATCACCATCTTGGCAGCATCACGACTGCCATCGCTCCTGGAAATGACAAAAATGGGAATAGTGGCGTGGCTGAGAGGGGGTCTGTGAGCGTGGGAGTGGATGATTGACCTCTATCAAACTCTGAGCTGCCTGTAGCTAAGAGCTAACTGAGCCAACTCGGATCTAACGTGAGCTAACCGGCAAATGAAGGTAGGCGGGCTAAAGCTAAGGCGCACTGTTAGCCGACAAAAAAACGCGTTTGTGCTACACACTTCCTCCCTGTCGCGGATATTGGACACATGTCAATCAAAAGGACACGCCCCTAATTATGCAGAAGTTTTTGTACCAGGCTTTAAACATGTTTATTTCTGCTGTGAAATTGATCTTTTCAACATGGGAGTCTATGGGGTTTTGCTCTGTTTTGGAGCCAGCCCCTAGCGGATGAGGGGTGAACTGCAATTTTCTGCACTTTCTGCCGAGGTTGTCACTTGATTATGACCCTTTAGGATTACATTTACAGCTACGACTGTACATACATACATAGTTTTCAGAAGCATAAAGCCGCCTGTACATGGAAAATGAAATATAAACACCATTTGAACACAATAACTTTTATCTATGAACTTTAGTAGTGCATGGCAGATTACCTTACCTTTGAATTGCATAATTTAAGATTCTTAGCTTTACATTTAAGACAAACTAAACTGCTTAAATGTTGGGATTTGTGTTGTGTTTTTGCTCCTCCTTCCCCTTAGTGCTCCTGAGTGGCTGATTATTGGGCACAGCTGTTCCTGATTTGGCTCCAGCATAAAAATCTGGGATTGCTCTTCAATCAGCGGCAGTTCGTCTGTTTAGCAGTTGTATTATACGGCCATGTATAATACCACGTTGAGTTTTATTTCCTGTCTTGACTTTCAAGTGATCTTGTCTGTGTTTGTCCCTCTCTGTTCAGCTTAGGTCAGACTGCATGACCTTTTTTGTTTTCTGGATTCAACCACCAAATTCCTGCATGTTGGAAAAACACCAGCCACTCTGCATCGCCACAGTTATGGTCTGGACTTGATCAATTCCCAGATTTTTTTTGTTGTCATTTAACCTATTTTTACTTTCATCATCTCTTCATTTCTGTGAGGTTCCTTCCATCCACCCTTACCCTTAACGTTTAATTAGATTTTATCCAAGTAATCTGTTTTTATTTTCAGCCTGGTGACACCCAGGTAGTCACTACTTACCACTGTCTTGGTCTCTTCCTTACTCTGGTTTTTCTGTGAAAGTGACAAACTATGTTTACTGGCTGGTAAGCAACAAATAAAAACATATGGAACATATAAAAAAACTATACATTTTTATAAACCTGCTCTCTCTTGATTGTTTGCATAAGATCCACCAGCACCACTACTCAGCATGACCGAGAGGTGGAGGTGAGTGCCCCTGAAGGAAGTTCCGTAGTGGTCGACCACTGTCATTGCAAACTCTCCACATTGTCACTGCTCAGTCTTGATTCAAAATAGGGGCCCCAAGCATATGGCTGCTGGCAAGCGGCACCTCTGGTGCTTATGCTGTACATATTGGTTGTAGCATTGGTACTTTCAGCACATGGTGAAATGACTGTGCAAAGCAGGATATTTAAGTATACATAAAAAAAAATTGTTATTAAAAAAATCTCCAAAATGAAAACTGATGAAATTTGTTAATACATGAATTTTTGCATTTTAGGCCTGCAAAATTTGGGACCATTAATAGAGTTAACCCTTTAGGTGCTGGAGTTTTTGAAATTTTTAAGGCAAACTGTAAATGAGAAAAATATTGAATATGAATCAGAGTTTATGATAGCAGTAAAATTACTCATATAATTTTGTATTGTGGCATCACATATATATCATATATATATATTTCAACTGAAAACGTTTTAGGTGAGTGTTTTTTTGTTTGTCTTGTCATGTCATTCAGTAATGTTTGACGTAGCACAACCTCTGGCAAGGAGTGGAAAAGATTATTCAACGGGTTAAGTTTGTTTGGTTAAGTGCAGCATGAAAGCAAACTCAGGTTGGAAGAATGTTGCAACGCTCAAATAAACCAAGTCTAGCAGAGGATTAAGTGTGAATGTGATTTTAGATGATGTTCCATCAAAAACCATCTCTGATCACAAGTTGATAAAAAATCATACAAGTGAGGGCTTACTGTGGGACACCATTGTCAAGCACACTACAGTACAAATGTGGGGGAAAAGAAGCGTTTTTTCTAAGCTTGTCAACAGTTGGCTTTAACTTCCTTGGACTCAAAGGCATCTGAGATGGACAATTGCACTGTGGAAACTTTTATTATCATTACTTATATACTATTATATATATTATTTTATTATCAAATTTGTTAGAAGCAGTGGATGCCGAGTCTATCATTAGCATGAAGTCCAAAAAGCCCGGCTCCGCGATGGTATGGAATTGAATCACTACCTTTGATATAGCCTGTTTACATCTTCTTCTTTTTTTAACCTGTCCTGTCCAGCATCATGCAAAATAACAGTCTGGTTGCTGTGTTGTGCCAAACAAATTTGCTTTGCCAAGGGGAGACTTATGGGTACAAGGCTCCCCTCGATAATCTAATTAATTAATTTATTTATTTATTTACTGTTGAATTGAATTATGGAATCTATGGAATCTTGCTGGAACTGACCGGAGGGGACAGAAAAGTAAGGAAGACAGCACAAAGAAGCAAAAGGGAAAGCAGAAACAGAAACAAAAGAGGAGACAAAAACACCATAGACAGAAGGCGACGACCCTTCTATCCACACTATCACCAGACAACAAACTGCTACATTTGTACATAAACACACCAGAAAATTTCCTACAGCTTTTACAGAAAACAGAGCTGCAAAGAGTTTTTAAATAATAACCCTAATCAAAAAGACATATCACAAACGTCCCGAAAAGTCCCGAAGATGACCCCAGCCCCACCCGGAGGGTGGCAGAAGAGAGCCCAAGCCAGACCCCCTGGCGGTCTTGGGAAACAGACCCCAGTGGGCCAAGATTGGCGGCCGCCGGCCCCGCCAGGTACCGCCCATCCAGAGCGGCCCGAGTGAAGGGTCCAGGGCCCCAAGAACCCAAGAGCACCAACCGATGTTCCAGCCGCACACTCCGGGAACCAGGGTGCCATCAAACCACCCTCCACCTACTCCAACCTGCACCCCATATAACCCCTCGCTCACACCCTGCCCTGCGGCCACCACCTCATTCCCGCCCGCCCCGGAACAGGGGTGTGAGAGTTCCCCAGTGCCCTCCCCGTCCCCGCTTCTGACTGTTTATGAAGTGTGTGTTGTTTGTAACTAAAATTAAGAGGCAGTGACCACATTGTGCTGGGAGCATATATTCCAGGGATACCCATAATAATAATAATATTTTTTTTAAAAAGAAGCAAAACAAAAACAAATTTTCACATTACAAACATCTATGCATACTGGACTAGCCTGCCTGAAGTCCTGTCCTGTCCTCAATAGAGAATGTGTAAATACATTTTGAAGTAAAGTAAAAGTAAAGAAAAACTATTTATGCTGCATTGCACCTTTTAGGTTTTAACTGGTTTTTAAAAGTGACCACAGAGTCCACCAGTCTCAAGTCCCACATTCTGTCTTCTTTTGTTTTCAGCTTAGTATGGGGCACCAGCAGACCCTGGTCACAGGACCTGCCAGGGGGACAGAAGCCCTCTGATATAACCTGGTTCCTGTCTGTTAAGAGCTCTCCAAGTCAGTAAGACAATCTTAAGTTGCACTTTTTAAATAAATTGGAAATAAATACTAAAATTTTGAAATACTTGGATTTTGTCAGAAGCCTGGCAGCAGCTTTTTGAACAACTTGAAACCATCTTAATATGCTGTCATCTCAATTCACCTTAAATGATTCCTTATGTGGAGTGTTTGAATAAAAAGGTCTACTTTTATGTCATTAGGAGTAGCATATCAGGGTTTCCTGGTTTTGGACTTATCTGGCAGATAGAAGTTTTTGTGTGAGCATAATGTATTTTGTGTTGCCTACAATATCTCTTGGCTGGGGGGGTGCCTCAGGGTTCTATTTTTGAACCCCTCTTTTTCTCACTCTACTTGCTGCCCTTTGGGTCCATTTTAAGTAAATTTGGAACTTCATGTCAAATCTATGTTGCGCTGAAAGCATGACTGTGACTTGGCTCAATCTTTGTTGGATTGTTTCGTGACATCAGAACATGGATGGCCCTGAACTTTTGATGATAAAAAAAATCTGAAGGAAATATGATTCTGTCCAAGCGGCTGTTGTGACACCCACCATGTGGACCATGGCACTTTATCCAGACAGGACTTTGAAATACACACCTTCATTACCTCTCAGCTAGATTGTTGTAACAGGTTATATTTCGAGGTCATACAGGCTTCCCTCTCTTGCCTTTGGTTTGTCCAAAATGCAGCTGCTCATCTCTTAACCCAATCAGACAGGCGAGAACATATCACACGTGTTCTGGCTGCCCTTCACTGGCTCCTTTTCTGCTACAGAACTGAGTTAAAATTATTTAATTTGTTTTTAAATGTCTTAATGACCTTGCCCCACACTATCTTAGACTTGCTTCCTCTGTACTTTCCCTCACGTACTCTAAGTGTCAGCTGATCAGCTGCTTTTGGTTTTTCCAAGGATGAGATTGAAGCTCAGAGGGGACAGTTTGTGTCTTCAGAGGGGATAAGCTTATTATAAAATTATGGCACAGGTTACCTCTACATGTTAGGCAGGCTTTGTTGCTGTCTTCTTTAAAATCTTATTTAATAACTGATCTTTTCTCCTTGGCGTTCAACACAACATAAGTTGATATTATGTATATGAGTTATTGTGATTTGTGCCAGTGTTTTATGTCTGTCTTATACTCTTTCATGTACAGCACTTGGATCAACCACTGATTTTTTCAAACATGCTTTATAAATTTGAATTTTTATTTTCTCATACTAATATGCACTAATAGTCATTGTTAAGGTAAAGGAAACATTAAAACTTGCCTCAAAATCACTGAATATTCTGCATGCTAATACAATTTGTTTGTTTACTGGATGACAAATTATAATTTTGTTAGATTTTTATTTTTATTTTTTTTTGGGGGGGTGGGGTCACTGCTCCAAAGACTAAAACACAGATTGTCCCAAAATTGACCTCAGTGTTCCTTGAACTTTAAAGCCAAAGCTCTGTCATGAGTGTTCTCATTGATCACCTTTTATTGCCCCGTCTTTCTGTCTTCCCACTCTCATTCTTAACAAAATTTAGCTTGAAATGAACTTAATCCTTACGCCTGAGGAGCCTACATTAGATTTGGGCCAAGTAATAAAAGCAGAAAGGAAAATTGCTTGAGAAATTTACATATTATTGAATTGAAATGCATTTTTGTTCAAGTGGCCAGGTTTGGGCTGCCTTGAGAAAAGGACAAACATTTAGCAAGATGCAACATAAGGAAAATGTAAACAAGAAATGACCCCTTGAAACAGCTATTATTGTGATTTATCATTAACATCACACTTACACTTTTTAGGCTATCCAAAGAAAAGAGGCTGGAAATTACTTGAACCGGTTTTTATTTATGAGCCTTTCATCTGAGGTATTTCAAGCTGAAGAGGACACTTGATCATTAACAGCACACCGGGGAGCAGAGAATCACTTTAATAACACAGAAAAAGGAGCTTCATGCATGACAAACTGATCTGAAGATAATAACTAAAAGGAATTATCAGTTAATGTGTGTGTGTGTAGTATGAATGAAAAGGAGGGGGTGGTGTGCAGAGAAGGGTCAAGATCTTGCCCTGATATTGTTGTGGAAGAGAGAGGAGATGGGGGGGGGGGGGGGGGGGGGGGGATACCCCAGTTGGGGAAGGCTGGCCCCCCTCTTTTGGCTCTTTTTTTGCAAAATATCCCCCTCCCAAAAAAACCC
>JBAMHW010000021.1:23928315-23941999 GCA_037177495.1 Rhadinocentrus ornatus
TAAACTTGCAGCTACCTGTCAGGGTGACAGAATTCTCGAGTCTTGATGCCCTAAAGCTATTATCAAAAATATAAACTATCTTTTTTCCAATTCAAAACTAAAGGCTGACTTATCCAGTAACTTTCATCAAGATAAATGGTCACAAAAACAGTATGTTTGAACGCATTTAAATCACTAAGAATTCAAATATGCAACTGAAACGTTCTGCATAGAACTCATACAGGAAAAAGGATGTTCAGGATGGGTCTGTCACAATCAAACACACTGCACTGATAACACCGACAGCTACTTTTACGCTTTGTGGTCCTGCGCACCTGTCCGCAGGTTCGGGTTTCAGGTATGTGAAGACATGTCAACATGGTTTAACTGTTATATTCCTGCAAACCCCACATTAAGGGGAGTGGGGGTGGTGATGTGCACTTTACTTCTGGGCCCTGGGTCCTTCACTCTGACCACAGAAGATGGCCGATGCCCGCCAGGGTTGGCAGCTGCAGATCTCGGCCCGCACCATGACCGCGGGGTGCTCTGGTAGGGGCCTTCCTCTGCCACCCTCTGAGTGGCTCCGGCGTTGTCTTCGTGGTGGGGTGACTTGGGTTTGTGCTCCACGATTGCTGCTGATCACCCGGGTCTCTGGACCACCCTAGTCTCACTCATCTCTTTTCACTCCTCATCCTCTGCATGCTGACTGAGTCGTCCAGTGGGTTCATACACTAGGAGATACTTTAGCACTTTTTTGTGTGTTTCTGGTACTTTTGTTGTTGCTTTGACACATGCTTTTTTTTATTTATTAATTTTGCTGTTGTTGTTGTTGCTGCTGTCTTGGTCATTTCTTCAGAAGCTCCTCAAGACTGTAAACTTTGTTTTCCTGTAAAATCTGTTGTGTATCTGTACAGGTGTAGCAGTTGGTTGTCTGGTGTTGGGTCGGATTGAAGGGTCCTTGCTTTCTCTCTGTTGTATGTTCATCTCCCCTTTCTTTTTTCTACTTTCCTTTTTACTTCTCTTCACTATTCTCCTTTATTTCTGTCCCCTCTTGTCACGTCCAGCAAGATTACATAAGTTCCACAATTCCAAATAAATAAATCAGATTATCAAAAGGAGCCTTATATGGGAGACAAATCTGTCCGTCACCACACAGCAGCCAGACCATCATTCTGCTGCTACCATGCTGGACAGGACAAGGTAATAAAAATTTTTATAGCAGTTTATCTTCAAACTGAATCTGCTGAACAAGGCATAGTTTGATTGTTAAGTAATAATCAATACTTTGCTCATTCCCCAAATCGTCACTTAATTTATTTTTATTATTTTTTTTATTTTCTTTTTAGAAAGCAGAATGCTGCTGGCTGTGTTGTGCCAAACTAATGTGCTTTGCCAAGAGGAGCTGTATGATCAGGCCCGTCCTAATAAATAAGTATTATTCTGTATTTTTTAAATTTGTCTCCTGATAAATTTACATATTAATGTTGGACCTGACAAAAGGAAGGAGTGGGAGAACAGAAGAGAAAAGGAAAGCGAAGAGAAGGTAAAGGAGACATGGCTACACCGGATAGAAAGCAACAGCAGCTGTTCAATCTAAGCAGGAAAAACCAGACAACCAGCTCCTGCACCTGTAAGGAAAAAAAGAAAACCACCTGCAACATCTGCAGGAAAAACAAAGCTGGCAATCAGGAGCACCTATAACAAGACGGACAAGCTGGAAATCCACCAGAGATGAGCTGAACTGTAGTAAATAAACCTTTTTAGACCATTTTTGTCCTTCACAGAAAGTCTCAAGTTCATTTTTTTTATTGTCCCGATTATACAAATAACTCAAACTTGTGTTTTATATGTTAGAGGAATTAAATTGTCATTGCACCATTACACCACCAGAGACATCAGAAAGGTGGGAAACTGGGTACAGCTAAGGACTGAACTGGTGCCCACATTTATGTACCAGAACCAGCTGGATTGTGTTTAATAGAAAATGTAGAATTAAAATCAGGAGTTTGCCGACCTTATCCATGGTAAAAAGGAAAGTTTTGTTAACCTTTTAGGCAAGGCGAATTTATTTGTATAGCACATTCCATGTACAAGACAATTCAAAATGCTTTACACAAAATATAAAAACATTACAGCAAGGTGCAGAAAAAAATACAAGTGTATCAGAAAAAAAAAGAAGACAAAAAGCTGAGGTAAAGAAATAAGTTAAGATTTCAGCATAAAAGAACCAGATGCAGATCTGGACTCCTTGTTAGACCTATTGAAATGCAGCAGAGAACAGGTGGGTCTTCAATCTGGATTATTAAGTATTTCAGCTGATCTGAGGCTTTCTGGGAGTTTGTTCCAGACATGTGGCGCATAGAAGCTGAATGCAGCTTCTCCATGTCTGGTTCTGACTCTGGGAACCCATAAGAAACTGGATGCAGATGACCTGAGAGTTCTGGTAGGTACATACTGGGTCAAGAGGTCACTGATGTAACTTGGTCCTAAACCATTCAGAGCTTTATAGACCAGCAGCAGAACTTTAAAGTCTTTTCTCTGATGAACTAGCGACCAGTTTAAAGACCTCAGAGCTGGACTGATGTGGTCCACTTTCTTGGTTTTTGTGAGAACTCGAGCAGCTCTACTCTGAGACGGGAACTGACACATATGAAGTGTGAGATTTTCAGGCCTTATGACACCCCCAGTAGCTGTCAGATCACCTCTGCTGTCAGACTGAGAAACCTTAAGGCTCATCTGTCTTCACCTTAGGGACAGATAGACTTTTAATTAAATAGTTGTATTTGTTTAGTTAATCTCTTTTCTAAGCTGGGAAGCTTTCACTGCTGAACAAACTGTCAGCAGAGATTATTTTGTGAATCTTAGAGGCGCTGTCTGCAGAGGAGCCAAAGATTGGCCACAATCTTAGCAATTCTTACCAAACAAGATGATTACAGACGACATCTCCCAATGATGCACGGCCTTTAATCTGGAAAAAAATGTATGTAAGTACCCCCAGAGAAAACAAAACTTAATACAAAAACATACAAAGTGGCTTCATTCCTCTGTGTATCTGCTTTGTGTCACACAATGGATGTGATTCATAGCGCAGCTGAATGGGAGCTGGCAGTGATAGCTCAAGGTAATCAGTGTTTAGTGGCAGTACGGTGCCTGGTTCTTTTAACTATGGCATGAAGAAACAGATGTGTCTCATGATGGACTAAACTGAGCTTGGTTAAAGAGAAAAAACTCAATGCATCCCTAACTGGTTGTGTGAATGGTGGCAGTTTTATTTCAACTAATGTAAAAACACTTCTCATGTAGCAGTGTGCGTAAGGTGGGTACTGCCTAGCAAAAACAAAACAAAGGACCAATTCTTTCCTGGTTTTACTGTGTACTTCCTATAAATCACATGCTCTGGAGATGTGCATGAACAGGTTTACTGCACGAGATTTTTCTGTGCAGACCAAATATCAGCTGAAAAAGTTTATAATTGAAATGGTGACTTGGAAAGCACAGAGGAGGGATACGCATTCTGTTCACGCTACGCTTCTCAGAATTTCAATAAAAATATTGTTGAACAAAAATGACACAATAAATATCACAGCAAGATAAGTTTGCCAACTTAAAACTTTTTAGGGCACACTGATATTCATTATGTACATTCCTAGAGCCGTCATTTCCCAGCAGCGTCCTGAGGCTGCGCTGTAAAAAGAAAGTTGAGTGAACTTAATAAGGTGAGGCAACCAGCTGCAAAGTTTTTATTTGAACATGTGAACTAAAAATAAGGTGTGGTAGTGCAAATAATACAGGCGTTAACTTAGCTTGGAGCAGCTTAGTCTGTCCTGTTGAGTTCCTGGGTGTCACAATGCTAAAAATACAAACAACTAAGTTAAACAATATTAAATTAAAGCTAAACCATCAAACTAAGAACGCTGACTCATACAGTTTATGGAAAAGAAATCTGATAAAGCACTACCAGAGTGTATGGATAGGGGGTTACTTGAACTGCAGTTTGTAAGTGGTGTTGATATTTAATTTTCTTATTTGTCCTGTAGGCTCATGCTTCTGAGAACTGTATTCATTTATGTGAGGTTTTATTAATGTAAGCTTCACCACATAGCGTAGTTCTATGTAGTGGAACCATATTAAACCATCTTGTGTAGTGAAATGAAAATTATAACTAATGAAGCAGAAGTAGAAAAACAGTGAAGCTGCCAAAGAACATTCATGAGTTGCATTTGAGTAATTTAACACTATAATAGCAGGACCTTTTTTACAATATCATAATGTAAGGGAGATTTAGCTGGTGGGAGGGCCTTGTGTGAATATTTTGCCTAGCATACACGGAGACATAGAGAAAGAAGCACTGAGACAGGACTGATGGGCTTCTATCCCAGGAAGAGGAAAAAAGAGGAGGGGGAAGATGGAGAGATTTTTAACTAGAAATCCATCTACAATATAAGCTTAATTTTTTTCTATTTCCACTTCAAGTCAGTTTAAACTGCTCTAAAAACATGTTCATGCATGGTCAGAAAAGAGCATGAAGTGGAGATAAAGACTAGAATTAGTTACATGACTTATCTATAGTACATGGCAGACACAGCGGACCAAAGCTGTGATCTGCTTTCTAAACTTTCACAGGTGAGCCTGCGGTGGTTTTGTACCTGAAGAGAAAATAATCAGGGAAGTGTTACTAGGAAAAAAGCTTCTTCAAATCTCATGCTGTAAAAACATGGAATCAGCATCCAAAGGAAGAACTCCTAGATTGAAAAAAATACTGCATAACACAGGATATTTTGTATAATTGATAAAGTTGCATGGCGAATGTGTGGTCAAGCAAGGAGAATTTGTCTTTGTGGACCAGAAAATTCATCCATCCATTTTCTATACCCGCTGTCCCAGCCGCTATCAAGAGAGAGGCGGGGTATGCTTCATTATTGTTCTTGAGAAGTTACGTGTTTTCGTTTTATAATGTGGCCATTAGATTGTCTCCTGGCACCGCTGAGCTTTTACACATCTGTATGTTACAGTCATGACAATACTGCTTTCAAAAGGGAAGGTAGTTCTCACTTGCGCTATCAACTGGCAGATCAAAGCAATGTGTCACCGTGGTGAGCTTCAGGGTCTTCGCTGAACAAACAGAGATTACAAGAGATTCTTGTTAGAAAATACACTAGTCGTACCAACTGTTGAATAAGTGTTCGCAAATGCTGAGCAGAGGGAGCTTACCTTGTTGACTCAAAACACACATTTGGATGTGAACTGCATTTCTAAAGTATTTGTATCTGAAACATTACATTAACAGTGTGCTGAACCCAGGTAACAGCTTCTGTTAAGACATTGTGTTAACTACCAACCAGCTTTGCAATCGATAAACTTAGTAGGGTTCTTACTGGGTCCTTTGGGATGTGGTGGAACGGGAGATTCTCATCATGGATGTTCAGCCAACAAATCTGCAGCTGTGTGATGCTGTCATGTCAATTTGGAGCACAATCTGGGAGGAATGCAGTCCTTAAATCAAAAGGGTTCCAACCCAGTTCTAGCAAGGTGCACCAAATACAGTAGACAGACCTTTCTCAGCTTTCATCACTGATCACGTGACTTGCACGTCAGTAATGTTCACAAGTGGCAAATAGATAAACAAAGCAGGCAAACTGCCACCGGCTCAGCTGCTACAGTTGAAAATAAGAGGAAGAAGAAGAAGAAGAAGAAGAAGAAATAATAATAATGTTGCAATCGACATCTCAAGAATGGGATTTTATTTTACAGACTGTCTGATGACCCTGAACGACGGCCATCAAGCGAGATAACTGGAAACTGGCACCTCTCAGCTCTGTAGCGAGCTGTTCTAATTTATATTTATGTATGAAAACGAAGGCAATGCATTGCAAAAATGCAGCAAACTGCAAAGGTTTAAAGTTACTGCGTCTCGGAACCAGGCTCTTTACGTAGTCTGTTGTTAACAGACGTAATAAAGGCTAATTTTGTTTTCTCTAAGGTAAAAACACAAAACCTGTTTTCCCCAGCCTTTGTCCTGCCCATCTTTGTGTCAGTTGAGTGACAGAGAGTGCAGCCGAGTAGATGACACACACTGTTCATAAAACACTCCCAATGTGAAGGTGAGCCACTTGAAGGATGGAACAACGCACAGCACAACCACTTTAGGTGGAAACAAGGCGTTAGATGGATTTTATTCCATTCACAGTGACAACATATCCAGTGGTTAACGCACGTTAAGCTTTATGCTAGCTGAACTGTTGCATGCTTCATAATTAAATTACTTTCACACCACAGGAATATTTATGGTAACTAAATGTCCCTCTGTATAATCAACTCACCCATTACCCTTTGGTTTCCCCGAGTTGCTTAAGCAGAGGGACATTTGGTTAACATAAATACTCGGGTGGTGTGAAAGTAATTCAATTATGAAGCACACAACAGTTCCACTAGCATAAACAAATGTGCCAGGTGTATACTTTAAAGCTAAAAGGGGGTAATATATTTCCATGTCCCTCGGTGCACAACGATGGTATAAATGCACGAATGCACAAATCTGGTGGGAACCTCCCCCTGCTGACATAGCTAGCATTCCAGTGTCAGCAGCCCTCAGTTTCAATGACTTTAAGCAGGGCAGGCTTCACGGGTCACAAACATTACTTACCTACACGCAGGGAAACATCACTGTGAAAACATGGATGGAGGGAAGTTTTTCTTTGTTTTTGTTTCCTACATAAAACTTGTGAGGTGTGTGTCTGGCTCTGTACGCATTTACGCAATCGCAGGTTTTCCTGTGCAAGTGTGAGTTTGTGTATTTGTGTTTGCTGAGGTCAAGTATACAAAAAGAGTTCAACCAGGTGCCACACACAGACCCACAAGTGCAGATTCAACAAGAATAACTCAGACCTCCCACATCTTTCTGGGTCTGAGTCAACCTGTCATCATGCATCTTCCTCACACCCCACCACCCCCTCGCTCAACTCCAATTTCACCTTTATTTGTATATTTTTCAACATAGCCAGATTTTCTTTTTCCTTCTTATTAGAGGCCGCTCTTCTAGTCTGAACACCTAAATCCTGCTGGAGCAGCTGGGAAAGTTCGCACTTAAGTTTTGGACAGAGTGATGAGGATATGGAGAATGAAGGGAAATAACACTCCCTTGGGGGAAAGATCAACATTTACTTTCCTGTTAAAGGATAGGGATAGCACTGATGAGCAGCGGGACATGAAAAATGAAAGGAAGTAAAGAAACTGAAAGGAAAGGAAGTTCATGGCTCATCAGTCTGTGTGTAATATATTTATTTCAATAACGCTGGCAGACCTGTGCAGAGCAGAGGGAACGCTCAGGGAAAAGAAACACATTTTTAAATAAACGCTTTTATCTGAAAAATTGCATTTCCACGTATGTTTTTAGCATCTGAAATGTATGAAACCCAATCAGTCCATCTGCAACCTTTAAACTTGACATTTCACCTACATTTAACTCAGATAACTAAGTCAGGGCAGGTCTAATATGGAGCCTGAGAGCTGAGTTTTATAAAACTATATAAGCTGCTGAAACTACAGCTCTTACTGAGCAGTCACTATATGGTGATGCACAGTTCAGAGTACAATTACTTGAACAGTTTGTGCTCCTCAGCTGTGTTCCTCAGTGCACAGTTTGAAATGAAATAATCATTATTACATGAAAATCTTGTTTTCCTTTGAAGGTCTACATGTAAAAGCTCTCTATGCTAGATGGAGCCTCTTGAGCAGGGTGTCCTTAAATTGCAAAGGCTCGGGAGTAATTGTACATGTCAACTTGGCAGCTGCGTATGACTTCACAGCAAAAGAAATAAATAAGGCTCACTTGTTGCTGAGAGTTCATTTACAGCTGAAAGCTGCTGTTTAGATAGAAATAACTGGGTCACTTGTTGATCGTATCTGATGGATCAAACACACAGAAAACGCATCACCTGGATATAACTGCTGCCTGAAAAATGGTTGTAAAAGGAAATGACATCAGTTTGAGGTATGTGTCTGATATTATATTGGACAGGTTCAATCACCAAAGACATTTTAGTAAGAGATTATAAAGATGATTACAAAAGGTAAACATGGAGAGAATGCGCACGTGACGTTGCCGTGGTGCTCGCCGCCATATTGGGGGGCAGCTGGTTACGTTTACGTCTCCACTTTCAGGTTTCTCTATAGTAAACTGTGTTAAAAAAATCTAAAAGCTGCTGAAAAGAAACGTCTGTACTAAGATATGCACCCGAGAGAGGTGAAGAAACGCTACAATGCAGAAACACTGATTATTAATAATGTAGATCAGGTGTAGATACGCTGCCACCTCTCTCTGTTTACCTGGTGTTCGGTCTGTTCCTACACCCGCCATGAAAAAAACCACCGATCTTTAAATGTTCATGCAGCCAGTTTACAGATGGGTGGAGTCTACAAACTGCTGTAACTACACCATCATACTGAAAATTTATATGTTGATTTATTGTTTTGATATTTAGATTCTGAAATTAAATAAATGATCTGCTTATCTGTGTAGATTAATTTCTGATAAACTAACATATTCTGGGCGTTTTGAAAGATAATGACATATGTCTATATATAAAGGATTAATTAATTTAAAAAATATTTTAAATGTAAATGCAACATTTAAATATATATATTTATTTATTACAAAAACAAAAAAATATACAAAAACTTTACCGATCTGATGGCAGATCTGAAATGTTTGAAAAGAGTAATTAGACCTGAATGTTCTGACAACACTGGGATTCATAATCAGACCAACATCCATCTAGTGGAGGAAACAGATGTTCTCATCTGCACTTCAGTAGGGCTGCATTTAAAATCACCAGCTACTGCGTCTGCAGCCGCTAAACCTTCTACATGAATTCTCAGGTGTACCACCTCACCTGTTCTCTTATCATCCTGTTCATCCAGCTGACACGTTGTAAATGCGGCCATCTTTACTTCTACTCACATAAATCCCAAACTGTCCTTCATTCATCAACCCACACACAGCCAGAAGCTGGATGTTTATCCAACACATTCACTGCGCTGCACCAATGGAAATAGATTATAAATATCCACAACCCCAATCTCCTGGGCCCCCCGGGTCGGGGGCTGGGAGTTGATCTCAAGTTTGGGTCGTCTACCAGAGGCCTGGGAGAATAAGGGATCTGCGCAGTATCGTAGCTGAGGGAGCCACTTGTCCAGTGTGCTCCGGGTACTAGTTTTGTCTTCACATCACAAATACTCACACTGATCACTGCAGCTTTCTTTTGCTACTTCTGAATAATCACAATGTCTAGTTGGTTGGCCAGTACCATTTTGTCGGTCTGTATCTGGAAGTCCCACAGGACTGTCATTCCCCACCTCCTTGGGAGGTATTTCCCATTGTGACCTAGGGATCTCCAGTCCATATTCTGTACAGATGTTTCTGTACACTATCCTGGTTCCTTGATTATGGTGTTTCATGTATTCTTTTCCGGCCAGTGTCTTACACCCTGCTGTGAGGTGCTGGATTGTTTCAGGGGTTTCTTTGCACATCCTGGATCTCGGATCCTGCTTCATGCGGGAGATCGGCCTTTATTGGTCTGTTGTTCAAGTCTTGTTCCAGTGCTGCCATGGTTAGTGCCTCTGTGCAGTCCTTCAGTCTAGTAGACCTTGGTAGGACTTCATATCCGCCACTTCAGCTATCTGTTGATGGTACATTCCATGCAGAGGTTTTTACTCCCATGATGGTTCCTTCAGCTCATTTTTCATCCAGTTTCCACTGCCTGAGACATTCACTAAAGGCAGATTTATGCTTGTGGGACGTCTGCATCTGCATAACCGCTGTAGGTTTGGCGTAGCTCCACAGAGGCTCGACGGGCACCTCCTCCACACCTGACGTGCACCCCTGCTACGCAGATGGTTATGCAGAGGTACGCCTTTGTGATTGGTCAGTTTGGGATCACGTGTTGCCGGATATCTGGATCTTCTCACTGAATTTGTGTGGTAACCACCGTTTCTAAAAACAATAACCAGTGGATTATGTTAATGAGAAGCTGTTCAAATTATTTCTTCATTTTCTTTCACAAGCTAATAAAGACTGAACTACATTGGACTCCACTGTTGTTTAAAAACAGAAAATATCTACTGAACTGAAGCTAATCATCAAAATAACTTCGACCTGGTGAGTTTACCGGTCGATACCACTCTTGCTGCCACCTTCAGATTAGGAGGAGAAACTGCAACACGATACCAAAACGACGCGCATCCCCACACTCGAGTGCGAAAGCAAACTCACCAGCGTCAGCTACGCCGTAGCCGACCGCTCGCAGACGCCACGCAGGCATAAATCCACCTTAAGAGTGGTCTGCAACAGCCTCATTGAGTTTGCAACAAAGGCTCTTAGAGTTTTGACAATCTAGTACCAGACATTCCAGGTTTTGCAGTCTCTTGTGTTTGGCTCCTCCGTTATTTCTACCAATGCCTTTCTGTGAGTCTACTATATATACTGTACATGTGGATTGTACCGTCTTTGGTGCTTGGGCTCAAATATCAGAGGAAGCAGGGAAAGAGAGAAATAAAGTGACAGAGCAAGAATTAAAAAAAGAATCACCATCAGACTGACTTTTACTTACTGAAAAGAGCTCAGAGAAGAGACAGGGTGCTAGATAGATGCGGAATTAGCCTTTATTAGGGGGCGCTAAAGTGCATAATTCTGTCAAAGTACAGTTCTTGGACACCTGATATTATGTTCTAATACAAGTATTCTGCCTTCACTAAAATGTTATCATTTTAACTTTAGACTAAATCTGTATGTTAAGCTTTACGTAAGTTGTCACCTAGAGGACATTTTTGTAATTGCAGGTGTACAGTGACAGGGAGCTTTACAACACTTTTTTTTAGTGAGTAATGGCAGCTTAGCACAAGGTGTCTAAAACCGCTTCTTGTAACGCTTCTGTCTTGGAAATTATTTGTCCGTAACAACATGTTTTGTCATAAATTACAAATTTTCTCTTTTTTCAAGTACTTTTGAGTTTAGTAAAACCGTATGTTTAGATTTTATTTTACCATGTTATCTCATTATCTATGTGTTATCAAATATGTTGCTCATATCGTAATGTTTTTTCTGCAAAATTACATATCTTATACATATGTTAATGCATACTTTTTATCTCTTTATTGGGTTGCAGTTTTACAACTAAAAAGAAGTTATCAGTAAAGTTCCCAAGCAAGACTAAGCCCTGTGGATTCTTGGATACTTAAAGTTTTTAGCTAGCTGTTTAGTAACATTGCAAGGGCAATATAGCGAAACTTTACTTTAAAGAGGTTCTGTCCTTCATGTAAATGTAAATTTTCATCCAGTTAGAACCTATTCTACGTAGTAGAACGTAATCTAATTTATGGCTGCTTGAAAATTTTTTCAATTCAAAATCAAATTTGTTAAGGTGCAACAGTTTCTATTTGTGTTTTCATAAACTGAATGCAAAGTGGGACTTTATCCATTCGGTACTAAAAGATCTGTAGAGAAGTCTTCACAAAAGCCAAATTAATCCACAGAGCATAAACAGCTCAAATGCCGGAAGCCTAAATCCTACTTATAATAGAAAGAAGCGATTTACTTAGTTGTTTGGTTGGAAGATAGGAATATTGAAATGGATTTTTCTCTACAAAGCAGAACATGATTACAGACTGTTTGCGAGCTGCTAATGGAAGAACACTGGAGGGGGGCTGTAATGCCTGTGCCACAGCATAAACACTCTGAGGCACTTCTATAGTGCTACTTCATTGGAGATTGCGTTTATAAACATAAACAGAACAATGAAAAGAACCGTCTGCAGCTCCGGCTTTGCTCACCATGAAAGCACGTGTTTTCTCTGATCAAACTCTGTGCCACAGTTGACTTATAAGCCCATGAGAAATATCAGGCTGCTGTGTGTTGCACTGGCAGCCTCACTGACCCTAATTTATAACGACTCCATTGTCTTAGGGGGAACACAGACGTATATCGGGCATAAATGAAGTAGGACAGGCACTTTAGCAGGGGAGATGAGGTGATTATAGCTCATTGATTAGTCTGCCAGGGTGAGGTGGATCATCGCCTTGGTGTACACACATATGCAGAAAAGACACACACTCAAGCTGCTGAGCGTGCATGCAAATCACTCGACCTGCTGGTTTGTGTATGTCCATTCAAACATTGATGAAAACATGAAGTGCGTGCCTGGACACACAGAAATACACATACTTCAGCAGTGATGTGAGGATTTGTGGTGTAAAGGTGGTGGATGTCTCTGCAAGCTGATTCACTCAGTTTAGGTACAGGCTGGTGGTTCTGCAGCAGTCCCAGGTACAGACAGATGATTCTGTCCTTCCCAAAACAACCTCACGGGTTATTCAAATATAGGTCAATAATAACTCCAAGTGTAATTACGTTTTATTTTACTTAACCTGTAGTGGTGATGATAGCAACTGCATGTGAAGTGTCATAATTACTTCAATTAAGGTGTCAGAAGCAAATAAGAAAGGATTTATTTTAGTCCAAAACATTGTGTTTTTTAAGCCTGATCAAGAGAGGTTTCTGCTTAACCTCAATGTTAAGCAATAACTTCATAGTGTCCATTAGGAAGATGGATTGATCTCTAATCTTTAGCATGTAGGCTACACCCAACCGTACTTTAGGCTACACCTACATGGAGAAAAAAAAACTATTTAGTTTTTAAAATAGTTTTCCAAAAAAAGACTAAATAATTTCAAGAAACGTGCGGATCCACACAAAACCACTGAAAACACTGTAATTTCTATCCCAGGTCTGTAAGGGATGCAACGCGGCCACAGGAATAGACTGAAAAGAGAACAGAAGACATGGTGCATGCTCAGAAACTCGTGTAGCTTTGCACATGTGAGTTAAAGGAGAGATGGGGCAATGCAGTCAAAAGCTAAGAAATAAAGCGTTTGGACTTTTAAGGTTCGATGTGGATGAAACATCTAAACAATAAAAAACTTTAGCCACTACACCTAAATTTCTCCCCCTGTGGACATGGCCTCAGTAATATGTAGTTATGTTACAGACAGAACAAAAACTGGTACCAACAGCCGTCGTTCATGGATGTTCAAATCGTGCAGGTAATCGAAGGTTTCTTCCTTAAGCGGATTATGTGACTAATTCAGATTCTTGTCTGTTTGCTCAGAAAATCTAGTTTGTTTTGGGAGGTGTGAATCCAAAAAATAACTGATGTAGATCAAAGAAACAAACTCTGGTCCACCTACAAACGTAGCTCTCAGTCCGCTTACTGTGAATTAAATACAGGAAGCGGACTACAATGTAAAGAGCATTGTAGATAATAGCTGGGAAAAATGGCCTTCAGAACTTCTAAGATGTGCAAGTACAGTGTGAGGGCAACCCCGGACTGGGAGAAAGTTCCAACTCCCAAATGAACCAAGTCCCCAATTAAAGTAAGTCTAGGTGTGAATGCCACCTGAAACACACTCTTCCTCCCAGAGTTCCTCTTCACTGCTGTGCACGTCAGTAATCTCAGTTTCAGCAAAATCAAATTAGAAATGTTTAAAGTACTTTTCAGTAGGTAGTGTCTTACCAGCAATAAGCAGCAAACATTGCAAACTTTTCTTTTCAGAAAACGTAGCAACAACGTAAACAGTTTCAGATTCAGATTCAACTTTATTGTCATTGCGCATGTCACAGGTACAAGGCAGCGAAATACAGGTTGCATCTCAA
>JBAMHW010000021.1:23945246-23961465 GCA_037177495.1 Rhadinocentrus ornatus
GGGGGGGGGAGAGAGAGAGAGAGAGAGAGAGAGAGAGAGAGAGAGAGAGAGAGAGAGAGAGAGAGAGAGAGAGAGAGGCTGGAGGAAGGAAGGGAGGGGGTTTGTGTGAGAGAGCATGGCAGCAGGAGCCACAGCTTTGCCGTCTGCCCTCACAACCAAAACACTGCTTGTCGCGCGCTCGTCAGCAGAGCCCGGAGATCGTGAGCGTCCAGCCGTAACGTGGAGCGCCTCCTTCCCCCCCAACTGCAGGACAGGAGCGAGTTCTGCAGGAATAGAAGCAGCTGGTTCCAGTCCTCTTGGACAGGAGAGATCCCAAGCCGGGAAAATTGAGAGCAGCCGCACAAGAACTGCATGCCCGCTTCCTTTCTCTTCTTAAAACTGATTTTAGAGGCATTTCTTCGTCCGCGTTGCCTCTTGGTTGGAAAATTGAAGGCGAGTTGGGGAAGTGTTGGCAGCGCTGCGCCGGAGTTGAGCCAGAGGAAGCTTGTTCGATTTGAGTGCAAACGCTGCGGAGCTTCTTTACTTTACTTAGACCTGTTCTGTTAAGCAAGTGAAGAGTTTATTGTAGAGAAAATGATCCGTTAACACAGGCTGGAATCGTTGTTTTGAGCTTTAAGATTCAGTTACAAGCAGAGGAAGGAGCTGAAAGGGCATTTCACCGATTCATCAGAACCTTTAAACACCAGAAGGGACTTCCGATCCTGAGCAGATATGCCGCAGGTGGAAATGGTCCTCTTCCTCATCCTTATAGTTGGGATGTGTGTCTACGGCCAGGACCCGGCCTCCAAGGTGGTGTCCGACCGCTACGCCGTCTTCTGGAACCGGACCAACCCCAAGTAAGTGTCGCTCTTCCGCAGGGACGCGCCGGCACGCTGGGACCGCGGAGCCGCCGAAGCTGCCTGGTGGTTTCTGGATGTATTTTATACGCTATAAACCTAAAAAAACAACGTGACTAATCCTTTTTATTACAAGGCTAATCATGACCTAACATGGTAATTTCCACCGTCAGCAAACACGCTGATAACTAACCGGTTGCTTTGTCACTTCTTTCCTTCCATAATTCTGTTTGTTGTCTTCACTCTGATGAAGCTCCACATCTGAATCAACTTTATTATCAGCTGTGAGCATTGTGGAAATTGCCGCTGCCAGTGGAACAGCACGTTTTCACACGCGCTGTCCGGTGTTACGCAGCATCCGCGCTCACCCGTTTTATGAATTCACTTACACATTTGAATGCACAAGAGTTGAACGCGCTCTCAGGGATATTTCAGGTGGATATGCTGCATAGAAATAATGCAAAGTGATTAAACACGACAGATGAGTAGTTTAGGGACCAAGTGGAGGCTCATCCTGTTAGATATTCTGTAGAAAAAAACTCCAATTTGATTTTATTTGGCTTAATGTAAACCAGACTTTCTTGTAATCTTTTAAAGTAGTCTTGAGCAATAATTCTGAAAGATTCCTTTAAGGGTTTTCAATTTTCTCTCGATCTCTGCTTACAAAAAATAAATAAATAATGAAAAAAAATTAAAAATACAAATTTTCAATCCAGGTCTTGTAAATTATTTGAAGTCAGTGGCAGTTATGAATCATTCAAGCATAGGGAAGTAAGTTAGGGGATAAACCAGTATTGTGTCAGGACAATATTTTTTTAAATGATGTTTAACAGCCTGTTTAAAACACAATTTGTAACAATTTCTGTAGTTTTACTGCAAAAATTCCACAAAATTAACAATCCCCTTCTAAGGATAATTTTAATAATCATTTAAATCAACCAGATGATTCCCAAAGATTTGTTTGCTGACTTGGGAAGCAAAGTAAGACCTGACAAAGGACATCTACTACTTTTCTGAAGCTTTATCAGAAATGGGCAGAAAGGCCGAGGTATGCCAGACGACACAAAAACTGGACTGAAAATTAGTGGCAAAAGGTGTAATGACGTGATGAATCCTCCCCAGAACCCAGATGGCAGAAAACGGAGCAAAAGGCAGAAAACATCCAAAGAAGAGCTTTGGAAAGTTCTTAAAGAAGTCTAGAGAAATAATACTTAAGACAACTTAAATCTGGAATTAAATGTGGAAATGCAGAAAGAAATGAGCTTTTGTACAGTACTGTACACGTCAGGGTTTGTGGTGCCGGTTATTGATCCGCCTGCCTCAGTAAAGCTTTGCTTTGATCCGTGAGTGCTGATACTGTGCAGGGTTTGCTGACTAAAATCCTTCAGTTAAAAGCTTTTCAGTCAAAATCAGTTGCTTCCTTCTCGTAACCTGCTGATTCATGTTTGCTTGTCAATGTGACATTTCTACTAATATGTGTGTTTGCAGTGGCATCCTCATTTAATGAGTCAGTGCTTCGTGTTTGGCACTTTTCTCGAGCATATAGCGATTCGGTGTGTGACTTTGTTTTGGTCGGGGCAGGAGCGATCCTCGGGCTTCTGTTTTGCCATGAGTCAAATAAATCAGATCTGCTCGAGGATGGAAAACTGGTTTGTTGGGCTTTTCAGTCTAAACACGCATCCCGGCTGCTGTGTGTGTCGGCTGGTGACCCTGAGGCAAAGTGTTTGGGAAGGAGCAGTTGAAGTTGCAGGATGTTAATGATACAAATGCAAATCTGATGTGTGTGTGTGACATCAAAGGCAGCTGATGGAGTTTCTGAGTCTGATAGCAGCTTTCCAATCCTCTCCCAGGCTGCAGTTTTTTCCCTTTTTTTCCCTCCTGTTTTTGGCTTTCGAGCAAGTTCCCGACTTCCGACTCTGGTTTCTTGGTTGCCATGCTCCCCAAGTTTCAAGTAGACCCCTGCCCCATCCCAGCCCACGCGGGGGTAAGACAATGAGGGGAACACAGGGGTGTTTCAGCAGTGGCCAATGCTCAGCGTGGTGCTTTGTCTTGTGAGAGATTCACACATGCTGAGGTCACACACTCGATAGTAACCAGGCAGTTTGTGGGTTAAGCAGCACAGAGGGGACTGTTGTCAGTGTCAAAACCGGGGCAGTACCGCTGGCCATGGGGCCCGGTGACGACCCCGGCACGGCACCCCGCCTGGGCTTTGTCTCCTCAGAATGGAGGCTATATAAATGAGTAACTCTAAATGACTGTCTCTTTTTCCCATTCATGGCTTTAATCTAAACCTGACCTCGGCTGTATAATGTAAACGAGGGACTTGCTTAGACCCCCCTTTCCCCCAGATCCACAACAGCCCACGGGCCCCAGATCCCTGCTGTTTAATGTATCCATACTCAGTGTTGGAGCTCTGAGAACCTGCTGCGGTACAGCTCCAACTTCCAGATGAGCCTTCCTCACCCCACCGCCATCCCAATCCTACCTCCTCCACTACATGTTTGACCAAAGTGAGGAAAAATAGCATCCGGAGCAGCAGTCCACACTCAGCCATTCATGAAATCCCCTACAGGAGCTCTGGAATTGAAATGGGAAGCGAGTCGTGAAAAAATGGAAATGCATTGACATTTTCATGTTTTTCTATTGTTTCCAAGGAGCTAAAAGCCACCCTCTCCCGCCCCTCCTCCCCTGTAATTTAGATAAACATGGTTTCTTGTTTGCAATGCTTTGATCTAAAGGGAACTTCTTCCTGTTCTCATGCTGATTAGGCTCAGATAGCAGATGACGTGGGATTTTACAGCCCTGAGGTCGGTCCAGCCTTGGCTGAAGTTTGAGAAGCTTCCACAGTGACAGCGAGTAGCTGCGCTTGTATGAGCAACTTAATGAAATTAAAGGGAATGCCAGTATCTGGGAGGCCTTGTTAGGAAGAAACTGCTTTGAGACATTTTATATAATGACTTCTCTAGTTGTTGTTTTTTTTATGCTAAATCCCCCGAAAAGAATTGAGAATAACTTCAGATAATTGTGCTATTTTTTGCTGTTTATGAGTCAGCTGTAATTTGCAGTAAAATCTGCAGCATTTTTCTGGTTATGCAAAAAGCTGCTCCAATGTCTTGGAAAGTCTGGGAATGCTCCAAATTTGGATAGAAAGCTAAAAAAAAAAAAATCTGGATACTCTTTTTATGTGTCATTAACATGTTTTTGCCAAAGCCAAAGTTTTTACATTGAGATTTTAGTGGAGCTTTTTTTATTTATTTATTTTTTTAATAAGAACGTTTCTGTTTGCATATATGCATATATGCATACGTGCGTTGGCCACCAATTATAAGAATTTTTTTTTAAAGAAAAAATAAACTACAAAAAATGAATATTTGACAATATTTTCTTTAAATAAATGGCTTTTTTTTTTAAAGCAATGTATGATTCACATTTACAACTGAAAGATCGGATCATATATTACATATTTAATGTTATTTACCATAACAGACCTGACAGCCCAAAAAAGAAATGAACAACTAGAGCTGGGTTAAAAGAAATCGTTTAGTCAATTTGAATCCACTCACATTTAATTAATCGAATAATGATTCATGAAACTTAAGATTAATATGTTCGTATTCCTTTTCTGGTGAAAACAGTGACCCTCCTCTCCCAGGACTTACCCATACTCAGTAAAATCTTCGCATATAAACACAACTGAAATGTTGCCTGTTGCTTCCGTCTAAAATCAGCTGCTCTCCGAGATAATGCCAAATACCGATTTTTTTTCAAAATTACATTCGTAATAACGTTGTTTCCTGAACACCCATGATAAACATTCTACATGCAAGACAGAAATTTCAGAAATATGGAGGGTAAATGGTTTTTGATGGATTTTGTTCACAGCTGCGACCTACACTCCCAAACTCTGCTTCTCTTACCAGGATGATGCCAACATCAGATTTTTTCATCCACCATTGGATTACATTCACCTGTAAATAATTTAGCAGCTTATTACCTCACACATTAGCAGCTAACGCTAAGACCGTGGACTCCGCCATGTTCAACAAACAGCAAATGTTTTGAAAATAACAGGAAGTGACAGCATCATGCACTTACAGACTCCAAAATAAATCCAATAATGTACTAAGTAAATATAGACAACAAGCTTTCACATATCTTATTTCAGAAGTGCATGTAGACGTCTGAATCAGATTTTCACAGTAATCTGATTACTCTCAGATATCTGATTTTTATCGTTATGTAAACGGGCTCAGTGTTATAAATGTAGTTATGATAATTCTTTAATGGTTTGAGAAGAATTGCTGATGTTGGATAAATATCTGTAAAATGAATCTATATCTCACCAGATTTATTTGAATCGTACTGATTTGAAATGAATTGATTCAGGAAATTGGTGTTGATAGCCAGCCCTATGAACAGCAAGCTTTCAGATACTGTGACTAAATTTAGCTGATAACTACTCTTCTGCAGGTCTGTGTTATTCAGATCAGGACAAATAAGTTGACAAATTGGAGGAAAAAAAATGAATAAAAGTGCCTCTGAGCTTAAAATTACTTTAGCTGGGTTTCCATCTTATTTGTATTTTGAAGCTGTGAATAGTAAAAGCCAATGGACATGGCAATGAAAGAAATATTTTTTTTTTAACAAAGTTAAAAGTTTAACATTTTTTAACAAGACTTGATGCATATTGGAAAAATGGAAACACCAGTGGATCGTTGTGAATCGTTAAGATTAAATTAATGTGACTCACCAGTTGTTTCTGATCTGAGATCATTAACAATTATCATTAATTAATTTATCTTCCCAGATTCCAGATATTCTCAGAGGTGAAAGTAATACCTGGAGAAGAGCTGTGTCCATTTGCTTCTTTTAGATCTCAGTTCTTCTTCTTTTTTCTTGTTTGTTTCTAGTTAGCAGAACTACTTCTTCTACTGAATTATAACTACATACTACATACTGTATATTGCCACCATCTGGTGCAGCCCAGTTTATTTACTTTTATCATAAAATGCATCTCACACAAGTTTTCTTTTTAAATAGCTTATTAGAATATTGTTTAGATTAGCTTTTCCAGTGAAGTGAAATTCAAAACTAATGTCTAATTAATGAAGAATCACAAACCTGTTTATCAACGGTTGCATTAGTTCAAACTTGTATTTCTTATTTTGTTTTATTAACTCAGAATTGATCCATAAGATACAAGCAAATGTGATATGAATTAAAAAAGTGATGGCAAACCTTTCTTAAAGTTGGCTTCTTTTACATTAAATTATCAAAGAATTTTGAAAAAGAATCCATATAGTGTTTCTCCTGTATCAACAATCATAATACACAATCCTTCAGAGGCACCAAGATCAAAACATCTCAAGAAATCCAAGCTGGGTGAAGCAGAGTGTAGCATTTAATGGTGGAAAGGCTCATGTAAGAAAAAAAGGGCCACATATGTTCCTTATCAGCTTGGCCGGCTGTGTTGGGAACCAAATGATGGAATAAAATGTAAGAGTTGGGTATTTACTGCAGCTCTGACAAGCAGCTATTAGTGAATTCCCCGCTCACCAGCTATTTAGCTGCATCATTAAAGCCCACCCGGGTCCATATGGTCTGCTCGCAGGCGTCGCCTTCGCCCAAGGTGTTTATTTGTTGCTGATAGGTGGGATCAGCGGAGAATCAGGGCCGAGTTCCGTCCTTAATCTCGCAAGCTGTTTGTGTCTCCGAAGCCATGGAAACTGATACCCTCCACTCATCAAAGAACCTTATTGGGTGGGACTAACAACCTGACAGCTGGGGAGAGAGGGATTCCAGCATTCAGGAGAGGGCTGTCACCCCAGGGGTTTTTCTTTAATCCCTGATAATGCCCCTCCAAAGCTTTCCAAAGCAGATGCAACATATTTCTCCGTAAGACAATTAAAGATCTTTCCAGTGGTCTTTTTTCATGTTTGACTGCTTCAAAGACCTTTCTGATGATCCAGACCATCTCTTGCCCCTTCCGCTGAATTCTGGTCAGACTTGTTTGTTTTAGCTGCAGGTAAAAACCTTAAAGAACTCCTTGCAGAGATTTCTTCTCATAGCAGAATGCCCTCTGCTATTTGCCTTTCTTACACTGCTCTCTTTTTAATCTCCACTTAAACACACAATACTCCATTTTTCACTTGCTAGTGAGCTGGTGTTGTGATAGATTCCCAGTGGCATTGTGAGTTGCCCCATTTGCATTGTTCCCAGTGTTTACCCTCGCTTTCCCCTCTCAGCCTTTTCCCGGCTCCCTGCCGCTCGGTTCCGCTTGGATTAAAAAACGGACACAAAAAAGGCAACCACGTCCAAATATTGACTGGGTCTCAGGACCGCGGCCCTCTCCCAACGCCAGCACAGACCGCCTGAAAGGCCGCTATTGTTCGGCTCGTACTCAGCAGCCCATAGCTGCCTTTCAGCTATGTGGAGACAGACTGGGAGAAGGAGGAGACGGGAGCGGTGGTTGAGGAGAGTGTGCATATGTTATCTGAGGTGGGGCAGGGGGATTGGAACAGGAGGGACGGTATGGTTTGGAGGCGTGAGAGAAGCTTCTATATAAGAAGCCAGAGGCTACAGCAAGAAGGGAACAGTGTCCAGGCCACGGAGTCCCGGGGTGGGGTCAGAACCAGTGTTTCCACTCTGAGGAAGCCTCAGTCTCAAGAGGCATCAAAGAGAGTTGAGTGAATGTGATTTCCTGCACCAGGGGCTTCAGAAACCACCAATAAACAGGGGGTGAGGAGCTTCTTATCTGAGGCTTACCTTCCATCTTATTAGAAAGAGCAGAAGCATTAAGCCTCCACACAACACTTCAGGCTCCAAGCAAATGAAATGAAAAGTCAGATCACAGATAGGGAGGCTGCCATATTCCTTACACCACCTTATTCCCACACACTGAGTGGACTTTAATCAGGTTTACCTTACATAATGTACTTGGTAAGACTAAACTTTCTTGTCAGTGAAGCTGCAGATTTCATACTCAGCTTTTAGGAGTCATAATGCGGTGACCCCCGTCATTCCTCATGCTCTCTTCGACCCTGCCTGCAGAGAGAAGCTGCCCCGGCCCTTCATTCATGCTCTGAATAATAAGGCCAGGGCCTCAGGCTGCCAGGATGTGATTGACAGGAACCAGTGACGAGACGCTGCTAATAAGCATGGCTGGTTCATTGGTTTGCAGCAGTGTTTGTCTCATGTTGGGACACAGTAGGTGTTTTCCATTCACATTTCTGCTGCATTTTATTTCCTTTTGCCAGTTAACTAAAAAAAAAAAAAGAGTATTTTTTTGTTGTTTGGCAAGTTTTGAAGACTAAAAGACTCAACCTAACTGATTATATTACATTTAAATTTAACTCTTCAATTGTATTCTCAGACCACCAATTAAAAAAAAAGTAGCCTTTATACAGAAGAGAAGCCAAAATGCTGCTAGCACTCCAAATATAAAAGAAGTTGCTTTGCTACAAGGACTATCTAGGAAATATAAAAAAATATCAACATGTTAGAGGGAAATTCTTTAAAAAATAAGATTCAAAAGTAAAAAAAAATGAACATGGACTGTGATCTTTTGACCTAGTTTCTGAAAGCTTAAGTTAAGAAGTCACTATCTGCTCATGCAGCTCAACATGTGTGTTTCCATAGACACACAACATATGTCCGCCTACAATGAGATTGGGATATAGAATAAGAAATATGGCAACTGGATGCATTTCAGAGAAGGAGGCCAAAAGTTACACATCGGACTAAAGGCCATTACACACCGGGACTGTTGCGAATAAACGACACGATATTGCAAATAATTCGTAGGAGAAATATCAAATTTTTGTCTATGCACACCAAGTGCGATACGAAATTGCAAATAAATTATGAAAATTCTAAAACATATTTGGAAAGTGGGAAAAACAAACATGGACTCCACATCAGGCAACGCCGATATTGTGCTGATGCTGCCAAGTAAAAAAGAAAGAAGACAAATGAGCACACCGGGTATATTTGTGATTATTCTTGTCTCGCTTGTCGAACAAACACGAGTGTTGTGAGACAAATGCAATAAGACGCTCGGTCACGGTGATACAAAGTTTGAAAGAAGCAGCAGCGAGAAGTGACACTTGCATAGCTCGCAACACCGGCTCTGGTGACGCTATCAATACGCCGTCTGATTGGTCGATTGTGTCTCTGTCGGATGCGAATATTAAGAAAAATTTACCTCAGTCCGAAAAAATAAACCTCGCAAAATCGCTAAATGGAAATTTGTCTCTGATGTGAATGTTTCCATTGACTTCTCATTGATTCGATAAAAAAATTGCCGTGCGAATTATTCGGACGAAATGTTCGGAGGAGGTGTGTAAAGGCCTTTAAGGTGACTAAAATCGATTTGCTTTCTGGAGACAGCGGGGATCGTATTGCTAATCTTTCATATGACAGACATCTTTTCTGAGATGGCGATGTACACAAGTCTGTCGTTTAACTTCTCTGCAGGGGAGTGAGAAGAAAAGTAAACTAAGACTTAACTGGTTAATATGGTGTAATATGGTAGTTTTTTTTTATTGCAGCAGGTGTTCAGTTGTTTTTTTCTGATAATAAAAACAAAAATATCTTGGTCAAAAATTCAAATAATAATTTTTACTTTGTAAAAGAAAAATGAAGAATTTTAAAGATATATTTTAAAAATAAAATATATATTCCCACCATTTAAGGTTTTTCATATAGAAAACAGAAATGGTGATACAGGAGTTCAAGAATTTCAGACGTGACCAGATCGGTGGGGGGAGGGGGCAATGGCCTCCCATTTCTCCCTCTTTTGGCAGTCTTTGGAAGACAGAATTAGGTAAACAAGTGTAAATTATAATGGATCATGGATTCTTTATCTTCGTTTTCATTGTGCATTTACGTACAGAAGAGAAGGAAATTTAATTTCTTGATCAGTGACTGTGGAGCGCCGCCATATTGGAATCCAGCCATGCATAAAAAAAAAACCCTCGAGTTTTACAGTTTTAACACAAAAAATAAAGTTACGTTAGAAATAACTTGATTTCAATAAAAACCTAAATATTTCAGGATTTTCATAGAAATTGTTGAGTCCTTTTCAGACCGTAAGATAGGATTTTATTTATCCTGCACCGGAAAAATTCATGTACAGGAGCTTCATCTATAAGATATAGTACACACAGGTCACATACTAGCTGTGCACAGTGAGCACCTCGAGTAAAAATATACAGATTCAGTGTTTTCATAGTTGTAAAAGTGTACAACACAAGTAAACTATTTGTAGAAAAATAAACAGACACATGATACAAATATAGTTATTGTACTTAAACATTGTACCATGTTGATGAAATAATAGGATAAATGAAAATCGTGAAAATAAGTTACAGCTTTTCTGTTTAATTGGAAGGAAAATTGCAGAAGCCGCCACAGCGTCGTACAGTCTGCAATATTAATAGCTTCATCTTTCTGTTAAAGTGATGACATTCACTCACTAAGATGTTCAATTGGTGGCCACTTTTCAGTTAAGGTTTCTCACTCCTTATACCTGTGAAGAAAAAAAGCACATTTAATGCCAGTCACGTGAGATTGAGCAGTAAACTGAATGAGGTAAAGCAACAAAGTCTTCAAAAGGATCCCAGGTTTCTCACAGTTTGTCATAATGATTCATATGATTTTACAAAAGCAAAGTGAAAGACATAGCTAAATAATAAGTCACATCACCACACAAAACTTTGGAAGTTCAATTGTTTTTACAATTTTTTTTCACATTTATTGTTTCACCATAAGAAAAATATATAAAATTTCAAAGAAGCTTTTGAGTTAAAGGGATGAGCATGAAAACACTAATATTTGTTCGAACAGATAGTAGCAGCTGCAGTTCAAAAGCTTTAAACATTTTCTCGTCTTTTTAACGCAACTGCTGAGAAAAACAAAGTCTTGCTGCTGCAGCTGTTTGCTGTAACCTGTTTGGCTAGTGTTGTCATTTATTAATTTATTAATTTAATAAGGCAGTCTGATGGCTCGTCATGCATCACATTAACCCATCGCTGCCTGTCCTTTAATATGACAGCTGCTTGTGAAAGTTTAAACAGTTTTGTGTTATAAACTCAACTCTGTCAAAATGTTATTGAAAAGAACACAAACAGGACCAACATGTTCAGGAAAACATGGTGGTTCTGAAATGAAGAGAAAAGGTACAGAATGCATAGAAACAGAATAAAAAAAATCTCTCATTTAGAAAAACTAAAGGAGTTTTATGTAAAGGAACCAAACAATCTGGTTTGTGAAAGGGAAGTTGTTAACTTTTCTCTGGGTGAAGTGCCCTGAGATGACTTCTTGTGAATCAGCATTATTTACACAACCGGTAGTTGTGTAACAAAGGTTGAAAAGTCATTTGAATGAATCTTGTAGTTAAATTTCAGATTAAATTAAACAAAATTTGGACAGAACAGTAACAGATTATATTTAAAATAACTAATTATAACCAAAGAAGATGCAACTAACAGCTGAAAACTGAATCAGGGAAACTTGGTAGATAACAATGAGTTGATGAGAACTATTGTGTCCAGATGTGATACAGTGTGAGTTTGGCTTCTTCTGTTTGAGATGCGCAGCAGTCAGAGTGTGAAAGGGGGGGTGGGCTCCTCAGAACTAATCTCACACAGTCGCACTCCGCTGCACAGAGGTTCACTTTTCTGCCTTTTTAATCTTAGTGGGGCTTTTTGTATACGTTGGTAAATGCGAGTGGTGAAATGGCATCCCCTGTGTCTTTGTAGGCACCGGTGAGGGTATTAGCAAAGAGGCTCTAAGGGGCTTAAGAGGTCAGCCTTCCTTTTGTGCGGAGACACAAAACACTTCCTGTGGGACCCTTCACCCCTCTCTGTTCTTCACCCAAAAAGCCAGGCCCTGCCTGACCATTCACATTAATCAGCCTTAGCCCCTAATGACTGCAGTAAAGCTTCTAAAAAGTGCTTCCAAAAAGGTCCTAAAGAGCCACTAAGCTGCTAACAGACCTGGCACAGCTGATGCTGTTAGCAGGGCATCACTAAGCATCAAAGATAGCTGGGCGGGTGCTCCTGACATCCTTTTATAATCCCTTCTGCACACCAAAGGACAATTGAAATCATAAGCTGAGATTGTCCACATCTACTTGTTGCACTACTTTCCACTTTTCTTTTTCCGAAGGTGCATCTTACGTGGAATTCGTAATTGATGAGTTGCTTTATCAGGACTGTTTAGTTGGGATTATTTAGAAGCAAATCTTCCTCTTGCAGTCAATAAATCCCGTTTTGGAGGAAAAATGCTAAAACTGGGAAATTTCTTCTGACATTTTTAGTTTTAGTGCCAGAATTTTTAGTTCTGACAGCGACGGCTTTCCTGTCTCTCCTGGTTTCAGACAAATGGACTTGATGAGAAATTTGGCACGTCAGCAGCTTCATCAAGTGCAGCTCTTCTGTTCAACTGGCTTTGAACGTGTTCTTGATAAAAAGCAAACGTGATCATTTTGACAGCAGGGGCCAAACTTCTGAGTCAATGTTTCTGGAACCAGATCTGGGTCAGTGAGGCTTTGGAAGGAGGCCTGAAACAAAAAGTATGCGGACCTCCTCGCCGGGCCGGGACGATATTTCCTGATTTTAAATGCTGCTGACTTGTAGCTTTTTGTGTTTCTTGGAAGAAATGAGAGAAACTAGATGTGTGAGCAGGTGACTTTTCCAGCCAGATTCTTCAGAAAGTGACGAAGATCTCTGAGCCACACCTGTAATAGCCATTTTTTTCTAACCACAAAAACAAACCAAAACACCTTGTAATGAAATAAAATATGTATCTGTGGGAGACGCTGCAGCTTTTTGATTATTTTTGTTTCTCAGTTTCATGTCTCATGCGATCACTTTGGAATGAAAGTTTATCTGATGGTGGTCTGCAGCTGGGATTTTCATACCAACACTTGTTTTTGCCATTTTTAGACTCCTGTAGTGAAAAGTATTACAAGAATAAATGTTATTTATCTGTGCGTGACAAGCGGTTGTTTCATGAACTTGATGTGACTTTGTTGGACCTTTTGTGTGGCCCTCTGGCCTGTTGAAGCTCAAAGTGTTTCTTTCTGTTGGATTTCTGCACACTTAGTGCTCTGGGACCCATAAAATATTAAAAAAGCTGTTTGTGATCTCACGATAGAGCCTGGACAAACCTTCACACGCAACCAGGAGAAATCCAGGTCATGTCTTTAATAGAGAGGTCGATGTGATGCTTCTTTTTTGTTTTTTTAATTATATTTTTCACAAATCCTCTCTTGGCCTGTGTTACTTCAGGTGATGAATGAGTCTGATTAAATACTTTTTGGTGTTTAATCATGGTGCAGCTTGAGTTGTGGGGTCATTAATTAAAACTTCAGGCTGCCATGATCTAAACATTTTCCACAAGACGTGGCTGACTTCTCCTTGGCCTTCGTCTGTTTCCTCTGCGGTGTGTGGAGGAGCGGGAAGCGCGGGGCAGCCATTTTCCAAATTCGACTCCATCTTGTTTTAGGGTGTGAAAGTAGGTTACGAATCCTGGGATGCCACACGAGCGAATTCTGATCTTTTCTGATCTGAGAAAACCCTTCCGGCCTGTGAAGTCTTTTGTTTGCTTATTAAGTCCTTAAAGTCGGATTCTTCTAAAACGTGTGCAAAAAATCTCTCAAAGAAGTCACGGATGAAAAAACTTTTCTTAACTTTAGTGCTCACTTCTATTTTTTTCCTTTTAAGTTTTATTTACTTAAGCAGGAATTTTCTCGTCTTTGGCGAATTTCTTTCTTTCTTCTTTTTTTTTTTTTTTTTACATGTTTGAAGATAAATTCACTTTCCGGGTTCAGTCTTAAAAAGAAAACTGTTGTATCTCTGAAGATGACGCTAATTTCACAGCTTTTAGCACCTCTGAAACATAGAATACCGAAGCTTAAGGAAACATTAGACTGCACATGGCTGACGGCTGATAAACACTGAATTTGAGAGCAGTCACGGAGAAGAACTGTAAAGAAAAAGAGGAAAGAGAGCATGAAACAAAGGCTCAGCTACTCCACAAGATTTCCTGCCACTGCTAAACACATTCTGACCTTCAAAGTAGCACAAGACACCTCTTTATAAGCAAAGAAATGAAATCAAGATGAATTCTAACATGCGGGATTGAATGTGGGAATCATTTAAACTGCCTTTCAGCATCATTGAAGCACATTTGCATGAAATTTCTTTATCTTGGATCAATGTGTCGTCATCATAAAATGAAAGTTTTGGGTCTTGTCTGGTTCACCCCCTGACGTCCGTATAAGCTGTGTCTGTTTTCTGCATGGATCCATTGGCGTGTGCCAAAGCTGATGCCCTGTATGAGCTGGTACATTGGCGCTTAAATCAGCGGCTGCAGCAATGGCAGCGTGGTGGGAATATGCTGCTCGCGCTTGCGCTGATGATCTTCTCCTTTATGTCTCGGCTCCATCAGGGCCCTGAGTTATTCTAGTGCATAATTGATGGAGGAGTTAGAATAGCAGAAGTAATGCGATGAGAGGGTGCAGCCAAGCGAAGCAAGGGATCGCGTGCGTGGGGCTGCAAACATTGCAGGGGACGAGAGGGCATCTGGCGTAACAGGTCCCAGCGCTGAGTCGTCACCGTCTTAGCCAATCACAGCCCTTCTCTTCCCTGCCAATGAGGAGTCTGCTTGAGGAGAGTACTACGTTCTCATGAATCAGACCAGCGATGGTTGGCTGTGCTTTTTCCAGCTGCTGCTGACTCCTTATTTGTGTTATTAAATCTTAAGTTAAATCTCATGTTATATTGTGATCATGAGCGTGTTTTACTGGTGACTGGAGAGGAGCGATCTAAATCACTTTGGTGTGTTTGTGGCTTCAGAAGGCTTTTCTTTGCCTCATGTGTTGAATTCTTTAGGGTCGACTTTGCGGTATCTTCCTGAACAGGGTGGATATCACACCTAAATGAGCACCTACAAAGAGAAACTAATGGCCCGACAAGCTTGTATTGTCTGTTCAACAAAAGAGACAAGGTCACAGATAACCTGTCTCTCTGGCTTCAGAGAGACTGGAGGAAGAACTGGACGCAAAAACAAGGAAGAGACGAAGCTCGGCTTCCAGCTTATCCAAAGATCCGTATGGCTTAATAAAAAAAAATTAGCAATGTTTTTCAAGAAGTACTTCTTTTTTTTTAAAGATTTTCTTTTAGAATATTTGAATTTAATCAAACTTAAATAAACGTAAAACACAATAGTTTCTTTCTGTTACTTTCTGTTAGTAAATAGGACTAATGAGGCAAAAAAATCATGTTGGCAATAAATACAGAATAAATCCCTTTTCAGGGGTAAAAAAAATAGTCAAACTTTATGACAGAAATGATGGCAAACATTAAAATTAAATTAGAATATTTTTTTAAAAAATTGTTAATTTTATTTTAAGGTTTACGGAATTTTCTAAAAGGGAGAAAAAAATGCCTTCCAAATTTTTTTTTACCTGATCTACACATTTATGTTACAAATATTTTTACAATTAATGGCAAAAATTAAGACTGATTTTAAATATTTAAAAAATATATATAAAATAAAGTAAAATTTTATTATTAAAAGAATTTCGTTAATGGAAAAAAAAAATAATTTCTTCCAAAATTGTAACTTTATCAACAAATTTCTATGTTGAAAATAAAATTATTTTAAAACTAATCAAAATGGATATTTAAACTTAATCAAAAACCTCCAACCAAAAATTTGTGGTTTAAAAAGAAAAAAAAAAAAAACAGTGGAAAACTTTATTCCTGTTTTCTCAACTCTATTCTCTATTACAGACACGAGTTTACTGTGTTGTGTATTAATTAGTCTGAAATGCTCTGTCTTATGTGCAAAGCATGGCTAATCTAATGAGAATTTATTGCAATTCCACTGGCAGAGAAAATGTTTTCTCTGCCAGTGGAATGAAAACAGTAAGTTTTTGTGTGCGTGACTCCATAGACAGTAGCTGGTGTCTGAATGCAGCCCCGGAGCACAGACCTGTCCGAACGGAGCAATTAGAGGCCGCTGGACCGAGAGCGTGCCTATTAAAATCATAAAATCCTGCTCATAAAGATGTTTTATTTGTTTCCTGACTGTGTCGGCTGCTTAGGTTTCCAACAGGAACTCTTTATGGCTCAGGGCTCAAATTTCTCTTTGGATGGAGGTGACTATTAAGTTTTAGTGGACTTTTGTAAGTAGCATAAGCCTGGTCACTAAAAGTTCACTAATCACTTTTTCTTTTCCTAAATAAATTTTATTAAAGGAAAAAGCTGCAATTCAAGTATTTTGAATAAATGTCCTCTAAGGTGTAAAGTGGTAAAGTGTATATATATATATATATATATATATATATATATATATATATCTATATATATATA
>JBAMHW010000021.1:23966289-23987133 GCA_037177495.1 Rhadinocentrus ornatus
GTGCCACTGCTGGCTCGGTAGTTTGATGCCACAGTGACCTATGGTAAAAATACAATGGCAGTTTATATGAAAGCAAACATTATTTATGTTTATATGTACTTTATGGGTATTTTGCAGACTCTTATCTTAAGTGATGTACAATCAGCTACGGCTTAGTCAGCGGCACCATGGAAACAGACCGGTTCTCTAACCAGCGGTGTTTCCTAATCAGTTTTCAGATCAAGGACCATTTTGTTTATGCCACAGATACCGCAGTGCTTAATCTGGAGGTTCAACGATCATGACTAAACATATGGAACCTATAGCATTAATAATTCTATTTGAAGCGTTTTCTGTGGTAATGCAGACTAGTTTCTTTCCACCAGGTTCCAGTAGCTAATGTTTGTCTCAGACCAGCAGCAGCTATGTTCTGCCTGGTATAATCTGGGAAAAAATGAGACTGGAGACATTTCGTTTACACGTTGGTGTGGCTTGACCACAGGGTCGTAGTGGTTGCAAAACATTGGACTGTAGTCGCGTCCTTCACAACATCCTCACAACACTCATCATACAGGGCAGGGAGAGACGCGCGATTAAAGTAGTGACGAGATGGCCGTGATGCCGTTTGTCCAAAGTGTTGATGAGTTTCTTAAATCCTGGGTTGTTCACTGTTTTAACTGAGCACTGGTCTTTGGCAAGAAAACAAATTATGTTTGTTTATAACGTTTGTTATCTCTGTGTCTCTGGAAGCTGGTGGATTATTTAGTTGCGACTTCGAAAAATTGAACATTTTTCTGTTTCCTTGTGTTGCGTTGTAAGCCCCCGTGTGCTATGAACAAGCGCAACATTTCGCATGCACGAATGCCGCCTGTCGCTTGGCTAGAGGAGGGCAGCGATTTCCGCCTCATCGCACAAGTTCCATAGAAAATGAATAGAGAAAGAGCGACTTCGCCTCCCATGTGTCCAGCCCATAACTTGAGAGGTGTTTGCGCTGCCATGCCAGTGGTGCTTGATTTGCATCTGAAAACAGCACAAGAGTAAACTGTGAAGGAGCAAAATAATCGGACCATTTCATTTTTATGATCGTTGAAAACCCAGATCGTAATTGTGATTAAATTCGATTAATCGCCCAGCTCTACTTATAGCCTATCTACGTCGGTGAAACCGTCTAAAAAACTTCTAACATTTACGTGTGCTAACTCTACTTGAGTTGGTAAAACTGCAACCTCCAACAAATGGTCAGATCCATAACTGTCGTCAGGGATGAAAGAGATCGGTAGCATGCTGTCGTTTATACATTTGTACTCAACAGAGTCCGCCTGCATCGGTACTGCTGAGTCACTTGCCTCCATGATTTAGCTCTGGAAAACTGGTTAAAAGTCCCTGCCCTTTCCCTACGTCAGCAAGATGGCGTTTGTTTACTGCACTTAGTGTCCATCGTTTCGCACTAGATTTTTGGCTGAGTTTAGAGAACCATCCGGGGACTTTCAGTGCACTGAGTTTTTACTGAAATTTCTGTAACAGCGCACTAAGCACCTAAATGTACTGTTCAAAGTATAGAAGTGTGAGGATTGGGACACACCCTATATCTGAATATCATGATGCTGACGTGTTGGTGATTCTTCTGGCAAAAAACCTGCTGTAACAGACTGCTGAGCAGCAGGCAGTCAAACGGTACTGAACTCCCCACATTTTGTTGCTTATATGAAGGGCATGTCACTTGTGTGGCAAGCTAACAGGCGAGTTAGCAGATTTTTGTCATTGTAGAGTAAAGCAGACATTTTGCTAACTTTGCGTCCATGTACGCAACCGGCTCCGTTATAAGTGTAATTGTTTACGTACTTGCTTGTGTACCATGCTTGTTACCAGAGGATGAGGGCACACATTAGAGAATTTGCTATATTTTAGGGTGGAAGCAAAACTATAAACGTGGCAACAGGAGAGGAGGTCAGCATTTGGCTAATTTTCATGGCAGAAAAAATAACAGCAGATTTATTGTGGATGGTATATAAAGTCCCAAAACAAGCACGTAAAATCATGGCTGTGTCCGAGTCCATTCTACATAGTGCCCTCTACAGGGGTCACGTCATTTTGTAGAGGTGTCCAAATGTCCAGAGAGAAAAAAATAAGGGACTCAAAATTACCCACAATGCATCTTAAAAAGTAGTGAGCATCGATGGTCACTAGACGGGTCAATATAGACCACAATGCATTGCGGGCAGAAGCTCAACATGGCACAATGGGGTGAAAAAACTTTTTTTTTTCATTGAATAGATATGCAACAAAGAATAAAATACAACATAAGCAATAAAAATAAAAATATTTACACAAAGCTTTGGATTAAATTTGTAATGACATCTTAAGGCGCGTTGTGGTTGCTGTGGTGAGGGCTGGTATTCATGTGGTCTGCAGTGAGGGAAAAATAGGCAGCTTCATGCCTTTTTTTCCAAGAGAATGAGTGCACTATGTAGTGTGCTATATAGTGCAGCCTTATGTAGTGAACGAGGGGTTAGGGATAGGGTGGACATTCGGACACAGCCCATGTCTTTAAAACTTAATATTTTTATTGCTGTCAACTCTGCAGATTTATATACAGTCAAATTGGTTTCAACACTGCCCCTACTGGTTACTTGCATAGTGCAGCATGCAAATGAGTAGAAATTTTGTTTAAAGCACAAACGACGCTTCAAACTCAAAATATATGAGGTAGTAAAAGTAAACACGCACATGCAGAGTTAAAAGCAAATATATTCTCACCCCAAGACGCAATATTTACTCTTTCATATGTATCTGAAGGTTTCTGGGTCATTTTCAATGTTAGCATTTTGCCTCAAAAATGCTAACAATGCAGGACACATTAGCACAGTAGCATTGGTTTCACAGCTTTCTCTGATGATGGATACTTTTAACAACTCAGTTAACAACAACAATTTGTACTACTCTTTAAAAGGTAATAAACTCTTTCCTGTGTCAGAGAACAAATCAGCAACAGGTTCAAGCTATTTCATGTTTTGAGCACTGCCCCCATGTGGCAAAGGGAAGCAAAAAACAGTCACTCATTTGCAGGAGCTGTTTAGAAGGCCTAAAACTAGACTGAGCAATCTGAAATACAAACAGTAGTTTTGAAATTCTTTGGTGTCATATTTGTTCTATTAACACAACTTTGGATGCTAGTTTTAAGTATTTATGAAGCAACACAGCAAATATAGCATTAGCTTATGAGAGGTTACCTGAGCGTATGTCAGACCACTTTATAATAGATCAAAAGATGAACTGCAACTAAATGAGGGGTATATCATTGCCATTTTATGTTTTGTAGAACTTACAGCTTGTAGCTTCTGAACTTTATCGGGTTACTGATGTTACCCATTTCTGTACATGCCTACCGATGTTTGAACTTGAAAGAGAAATATGAAAAAGTAGATTTTAGAATTTCACAAATTCCGAGACAAATTTAGTTTTCAACCAAATGTTGGAAGTTTTTCGCGTCATATGAATGTTTTTGAGATGGAACGTGAGTGGTGCTACATCATTTTTAAAGCCAAAATGCTAACATGTTGGTAACAGTACTAGCAGTTTGTCTGTGGTCAGTTGGTAAGTATAATGATGCCATGTTGACTACAATTATTTATGTATGGAAATTGCTTTGTTAGCTTTGTTTTTATAAATTCTTTCGCTGTTGAATGTTGACAGAAATCATCCATCCTTGTGTTAGGGAGAACCAAGTGTTTTCAATCAATTCTGATACAGGTCATATTTTTAATCCAAATGACATGAGGACATGTGTAAAGTGGGTAAAACTAGGTGACGAACGCTCTTCCTTTCATAATTTACTAAATGAAACAGACATTCTGCACCAGACAGCAGCTCCTCCATCTGCTATAGTGTCAAGTCACAGTTAGAACCCAGACATTTGCTCAAAGCATCATGTTCAATACATGCTGCTAATTAGTTCAGCATGTATTTTGTTCCAGCTGTAGTATAATGCTGTCATGAGTTGCAGGATCAGGGAAGGTTGCAAAGATTCTGCTCTAAGGAGGACTTCGTATAGAAATCTGGAGAAACATCCTCTTAATCATATGAGCATGATTGCCATTAAAATGCATCAAATTCACCCTGCATGGTATGTCCTGGGCACACTGTTCCATCCCCACAAATGTTCACCCGCTGCCCTTTTGTTCCGCTCCAGAATGGAGTTGACGCGTGTGAAACCGAACGTGATACCAGCGGCCCGAGAGTTCATTATTTGCTGCTGTTCTCACGGGGCGAGTGAAAAATCACTCCTTTGTGTCAAGGAAGAAAGAGCCTTCCTCTGACCTCATGGTTGCACAGTGTAATGTCAGAAGGCCTGGAGGTTTGTGTGATGTAGCCACACCCACTCTGTTGAATTTGACCAAGGTCCCTCATTCCTGACGCAGAGCTGCACAGAAGAAAAAGAAAAAAAGGCTTCTTGTAAATAAATGCTTGGATCCCACATCGTATAGCACACTAATTGGACCTTGGCTGCTCAAACCGTCTTTTACTCCAAAACCAAATAGTGCATTTTCTGCGTTCTCTGTAAGCCGTCCACTCCTGACCACACTCACTCTCCAATTAGGCTCTTTCTTTGAACAGACATGTCGAAGTTTCTTCTCTCTGATGCAACTCTGTGCACCAGCAGACTAAATGAAATGTTGACGGTGGAGTGGTTACTGGTCACATCTTCCCAACATCAAGCACCTTTCTGTCTGCTGCCTTTCAAGGTGTAAGTTGAAGCTGTGCGTGTGGCATTTTTATGTTTAACATCATGAACACAAGAGTCTTATGAGCAAATCATTGTTTTCTTTTGTTTTTGGTTTTTTAATATTCAGAAGTCTGTCTTGTTGAAATATAAAAAAAGAATGAAAACTCCTAGAAGAGAACGATTTTTCATTAGGTTACCACAGATTTTATTTATCTGTCAGATTTAATTTATTTATTTTTATTTTATTGTAGAACATATTTTTTCTGTGAAAACTGACTAATATATATATATATATAAAAAGCTTATTTAGCAATTTTTTTTATTTCTGGTCCTAAGACAACTGTTTGAGGGGTCATATATATATATATATATATATATATGAAATATGAGCAAAGAGGGGGATTTTGGGTAGTTCAGTTGCCATAGTAACATATTGTAATTTTGTGTGTTAGAAATCATAGATATTTATAATTCCCCTTCTTCTTATGTCATTATTTTGTGTTTTTGATTTGTGTGTTTTGAGCTTTTCAACAAGGGCAACAGTCCAGTTTGAGGTTGGAGGGGTGGTGGTGTCAGAAAACCCACATCTGAAAATATAAACAAAGTACCACTCCAGTTTCAGATGGTTTTATCTTAATGGTTTTATCCTTTAATTTTTACTCTGTTTTGTTGGGTTAAGACAACAACCCAGCGTGCTTAGGACTGAGAAAGATGATAGTTTGGTTTGAACTATGCATATTCTTCAGTAGGTACCGCAAGGTGGGTTCTCCTGACCGAGAAATGTTGAAATCATACACATTGGTGGTTTCTAGGAACCTAAGGTGGCCATGATTTACTGTTGTTTTGGGATTTTCTCACTTCTTTAAGGTTTCAATGATGTGCTGAAATAGCAGGAATTTGATCAGTTCCAGAATCCTTCAGTGCAGTCGAGCGCTTTATGTCTGCTTGTGCTGTTGTCTGATATATGTTTTCACTCCTTTCAACAAAACCAGGCTGTCGAGGCTCGACAGTAAATCTAAATTGGCTGAAAAGTTAAAGACGCTTCTGTAGCAGCTGCTAAAACCTTTTTTACATCCAGAAATTTCCGGAGTCAAGCTGGATCATAGGCGGTAATAGAGTTTTCATAATAAATCCTGGTGTGATATATGATAGTCAGCTTTAATCATTCATAATGATGACAAAACTCCACCAAAGCGGAGCTCTCGTGAGGTTGGTTTTGGACTTTGCACCGATGTTCCATCCACCTCCTCCATCTTTTCTGTCGTCTTCCATCTCCCCCGGATTGCTCTGCCTCTTTAGCCAGGAATATGGAAACGGCACATTTCTGCTAAACTAAACCTTCATGGGAAAAACCTGGTTTCTTCTGTGGAGGAAGAACAGTTAATGGATTAAGTGGCTGCTGTTTCCCACCCGGGGATCATACCTTAGTTTACTCAAGCTGGACGTCTTCCCTCTATCTGCCCTAAGGCTAATAGGCATGGCTAGCGTAGCTCAGCTTTAGACCCTGGTCCTTCGCTGTGAACTTGGCTTTCTTGCCTCTCTTCACCCCATTCATGTCAGCAGGCCCTGGCATTCTTGTAGGGCTTTTTAAGTGTGTTCACTTTGGACGGTTATGAAAGGAGTAGGGGGAACACGGGATCTTAAATCACTTAATGAAGGGAGACAGGCAACGCTTTTGTCCAGCTTGTTCTGGAGCTGCGTCCAGCCAAAGGCCTCTAACGGGCTCTGACACCTCGCTCCACTGCAGATGTGAGTGTGTGTGTTTGATTGTGTGTGTTGGTGCAACGCCAGCATTGCTCCGGCCTGCTTGGCTTCAGTGTTTGTCCAGTTTTTGTTCTACATCTCACAATTCATTCACCATTCCTCGCCAGCTTGTTACGTTTGTTCTGCCCATTTAGCGTCTTTGCGGGAAGCATATTTGTGTGTGTGGTAAAGGTGAAGTAGCAGGCAGAAAGAAGCCGCATCATGCGTTAGGCAGCAGTGTTGTAGGACATTAGGGTCACTCTCTGCGGGTGTTTGGCCTCGGTCTATGGTTTTTACGAAGGGAAAACCCACAGAAGGAAATAAATAAACAAGCAGCAGCAGTTTCACATGTATGTGTTCGGTCAGGGGTTCGTTCTTGAAATTCCTAACATATGCCTCTGTTGATCCAAGGAGCTAAACAAGCACATATCCTGATGAGTGGATTAAACTGTTAAACATTTTAATAAGCCATGAAAATACCCAAGCACATTCTCTGTTTTTATTCCCTGAGTTGAATAAAAAGCTCTTTCTTTACAAGAGGCTTTAACAATGATGATCCCTGATGCAGAACTTAGCTTCTGTTCATTTAACCCTTTAGGTCCTGACCATAGTTTCAGAAGAAATGCCTTAAAAGACATACCCAAAGCAAATGAAGAATTACTCAGTAATAATAAGGTTCATATTCATGTGTTTCTACAGACATCTAAGGATCTCAGGGAAGTTATTCCCTGTGTCAAAAATGTTGTCCGCTACGATATCTGAGTAAATTCCAATAAAACAGAGGACAAAACTTCACCTGTATTGTTTTTTAACACCATGCTAACAATGATTCCAGGCAAACAGATGCCGTTGATCACATTCAGTAACAAAATTATTTTTAAACATAAACATTTGTACTAAAAAACACATTTATTGATACATATGTGATTACAGATGAAAGAGTGCTCTAAATAATAAAAAAAGTGCTCAATAAACAATAAAATAGAATAAAAAACAATAAAATAGAATAAAAAACATGGTATCTGTGTGAATGTTTGAATTTGAAATGCACAAGCCACACTTTTTCTTTTCTTTGAAACCTGGACAAAGCTAAAAAGGTGTGACCATTTACTATTTATCCATCACGGATTCATGACAAAAGTCAGGTCGCCATATCCATCACAAGCTCCATTGCACCAAGAATTGCAGAAAGCATTTAATCTGGTAATGGAAACACCTACATTTTGAAAAACATCTCCAATATTACCAAAAAGGTTTACGTTCTCTTGAGGTAATATTTTAGACGTGCCGATATGAAAGTATATTGCAAAAGTGTAAATTTTCACGTCCTTGGACGTAGGGGGTCACGTGACCAGTTAATTTCTAGTGAAGAAGTATGAGTAGACGCAGGTGAAGACGGAAATCTTTTTACAAATAATTAAAGATTAAATATAACTGCCATCCTGTATAGCAAAGATTTGAGAAACATCGCTTTTATTTTGCTACAGGGCCAACACAGAGAACACTGTTCCTGGACAAAAAAAATTAAAAATGTTGACTTAATTTTTTTAATCATATTTCCATATTTCGCTGCTGGCGAGTGACTCCCAATGCGGACAATAAATTGAGCTACAAAGAAGACAAAAATGCCAAAACAAACAGTGCTGGAAATGTGAGTCAGTTTCTTAAGCTAAAAAGAAACCATCAAACTTTAACTTGGTGTTGGTCTCTGATGGATCAAAGCACTCTGCAGCTTTCTGCGGGAAGATAAGACAAGTACGGTTCTGTGAACCTAAAACTGGCCTCAGCCCTGAAGATGGAAGCAGCAATGATGATTCCTTTAGTCTGAGGAACGGAGCGGCTTCCTTTCCACAATGTTTTTTTCCACTTTGAAACAAACCGTGGACGAAAAATTCTTTCTTTTATTTTCAGAATGATTCTCTGTTTCCACATCAGGCTATTTTAAGCTTCTCATGAAAATTCATGTTCCATGCAGAATAACAATGCCTTGAAATGTCAGATAATTCCAGAAGCTCCTATCGATGCTCCTTGTCTAGTTAAACAAGATTGAAACAGACTGCTAAGGATCAATAGATCTTATAATTAGCAGGTGTTTTAAAGGCAACACAAATTGGAAAATGTATGGCAAACAAACGCCTGGTAAGTGTTTTCTAAGGAAGATGTAAGTAATGTAGGAATTTGTGGGGGCTTTTGCACCAGATAGAGATGAATGAGTTTTTTATGAACTCTTTCGTCCATAGTTTCCCACAGTATCAGATCATAGTCCCACTGAGGTTCAGTCTGAACCACAATGGAAACAATTTAATCACAGTTTGCCAGATCCATTCCACATTGTTTGCTTTTTGCTCTCTACACGTATGACGCTCAGTTTTGGGTGATTTGTCTTTGTTGATCCTTGACATTTTTTTTTTAAATTTCCTAAACCTGCCACCTATACTCTGAATTTAAAATGACTAATATATATTTTTCTAATTTGGCTTGGATACCCAGGAAGTTGCTTGAAAAGATTGCAACTCATCTCTTCTTTCTCGGTTTCTACGTGTCAGATTTCCCAGTCAGTGACTTCCTCCATCTTCCTTGACAACATCGGCTCTACGCTCCTCCAGCTGTGAGATGAGCTGCTCTCTGTCGTCTCTTTCATTGCTAGTGTAGTCTGCACACATACTCCTTTTCACGTCACACTCCTCCACACTCCTCACCTTGTTTTCCTCTGACATTTCTTCCTAAGGTGTGTGTGTTTGTGCTTTGATGGCTGTATGGATTCATCACTTGTACCTCTCTCTTCGATTCTGTCCTGCTATCTATCACCACCTCCCTCTTTTTACCTCTTTCACACATGCCTCACACACACTGGTTTGGATGTGTTTGACTACAGGACACCTCCCAGTCTTTCTCCACCGTCCTCATGTGTAAATGAGTTTTTTTTTTTGTGTGAAATCATCATCATTAGAGCTGCAGCCTTTTTAGATGCCACCTTGGCACCTAACAGTCCTGAGGATGAACCTTTAACATTTCAGCTTTTAACTGCCACTGCAGAGCTGCCATGCATGTGTGTATTCACATGTGTGTGCGTGTGAGTAATTGCACGTTAGCCTCTAAAAGGCTAAGATTTATATGCTGTTCTCAATTTAGATCAGTGCAGCCAATTCTTGGCTGTTAGACTTCTCTGTTCCTTTCAGCTGGCTCAAGCCCGGTTCTTTTCACAGTCATACAAAACAAGAGGAATGCAGAGAAGTTCCCATGGTAAATCACATTCCCATTTACATTCAAGGCCTCGGATTGGCTGTGCTCAGACCCGCAGCACTACTGCATTAAAAAACCATAATGGTCCGCTCTGATGTTGCCATAGGTACTGGTGAGAGGATTTATAGCTAACCACAAAGTACAGTTCTCTCCTTATAACTCTTGATGTTGCAGTGTTCTAAGTAGTTTTTATAAGTAAGTCCAATGTTTTATCTGTAAAACCAGTCTTTCAAAATCAATTAAAGAGTAACTGGGGGGGAGAAGAAGTAGTGATAATATTTACCAGTCTTTGCTGTAATCACCTGATACAGATACACAAAAAACCCAACACATGTTTATTACACAATAATAATACAATTCATGCACAGTTAAGTTGAACAGTGGCCACAAAAGTCCTTGTTCTAATATACAAGTAGAGAAGGAAAAATCAATGCACTGAATTATGTCAGACTCCATTTTGATATGTGGTGATAGACTCGCTTTTAATTGGTTAGTATTGGGATTTTTCCAGTTAACCTATTTCATCATGGACCAAAACAGTTAACAAGCAATGTTGCTTACAGGAAATCAGCAGGGACTCGGACGTCTCTGCAGCTCTGTATTCACGCACATGCCATAAGCTTTCCTTTGATTTAAAAAGGTTTTTACACTAATTAGATGCATGATATAATTTATGGTTAATCTTAATTTCTACAAAGGTCTGCAACTTATAATTTCAGATCAAAACCAGACTATGGAAACCATGGTGCTTCGGTAAAATGCCTAATGTTTAAATGTTAATTGAACTATCAGATTCACATTTTTTCCTAATTGTCATTTAGAAAACAAGCAAAGAAAAAGTAAAACAACATGGGAAAATGTACCTGTACCACACAATGCCTGAAATGAACATTGTGGTATGGGATGCAAATCCGTCTTCTTGGTGAAAGTCCCTGATTAAAGCCACACATTGCAAAGCTTCCTCCATAAAAAGAATAGAAGCATATTTACATTTAAAGCCTTTTACATTTTTTTGAGGTCTAACTGTAAAGTTCATATGTTTGTTGCTGTGGAGCTACATAGCAAAAGTATATTTAGGTGAGAGAATCTGAAGTGAATCCAAAGAAACCTTTCAATGCTATGATTCAAGAATGGTCAAAATGATGGCTGTAAGTAGACCAGCTGATTGATAACATAATTTTTCCATTTGTGATGCGTATTAGAGAGCTGCATTGTGATTGGGATCCTGCAGGTCTCACAGGACCCGAATCAAATCTTGTGGGAGTGGGTGGTTTTAAGTTACATTGGATGATCATAAAATACATCGCAGGGTCCTGCAGTGAGAACAGCTCCTGTTCTTTGCGGGGTTTTTACCACAGTGTTTTCTCTTTAGCAGATGAAGCCGTGAGGATGCTTAGATACAGATGCAAAGCCCGGTAAGTTTCCAGAAGACTTATAGCAGAACAGAAGTTGGGGACTTGTTTCCATCCATTCAGTTATGTGTATGTGAGTCTTATTCTTCTTCGTTTCATCGTCTTCATCGTCAGTGGCAGGTAGCGTACAGTTTACAAGTGCAGTTCATAGTTGGGTTTTTTTTGGTATTACTGTGCATTTAAGAAAGATAATATGATGTTAGGTGCTGTGTTGCTTGCATGCGACTTAGTAAGCTAGCATGATGCATCTTGATTTCTAATTGTGGCTTCAAACGTGATACGATGCAGGTTCATCATCGTCAGCATGGCCAGGTCTCTAGGCCGATTCACAAGATATTTTTATTGGCCAAATCAAATCAATAAGTCAGGCTATATTTGTCTGAAGACGTAGATGTGCAGCTGACATAATGTTAACTATGTTTTGAACTCTATATATTAGTTCTGCAAATTTGATCCAGATGATTTTCTAAAATAAATTCCAATGGCATCACATCCCATATAGTCATTGCATTGTAGCCTATAACTAATGGCATTTACACCAACCAGCTCTAGCAAGTAATAATGTTTTCAACTTTAAAACAACCTCTGAGTGGAAATGCAAAGAAATCTAGTTTTTTTTATTATCTTTTTCTATTGCAGTCATGATCACAAGGTGCACCTTTGCTTGACCCATCTTGAGGGTCCGTTATAACCATTGCTGAGAAACTTGTACTTGTGTTTAGGTAGCACTCAAACTCAAACCATAATATTAGAACAACTAATATCCACAATAATAAGACACTGTTAGTCTGTTTGATGAGTCAGCAGTACACCACTCGACTGATGACATGCGTTTGTAGCTCTCACACACCAACATACAGAAAAAGATAAATAGCTCCTGAAACAACACAAGCAGCTTCAAGCACAGAGATAAAAGACAACAACAAAGTCCCTGCACTCTCTTCTGGATATCTGATAGCTCAAATGCGAAGTTTATGTAAAAGAGAAAATACCAACCAAACCGCAGTCCACCGGGGGGGTTGCTGAGAAACAAATCCCATTTCCACAGGTTCTGTCCTGTTGCCAAGCAGTACTGCGATGCCAGTGCTGCCACATCTGTGCCTAGTCAAAGTTTTCCTGCTGCATTACTAACTGCAGAAATATGTTGATATCTTTTCAATCAGAGGATCTTGAGGACTTAAAGTATGATCAAGATTTTATCTCATTTTTTCCACAAAGTTTTTCTTCTCATATGACTGTTTGTTCTTCTTTTTGCTCTTTTGACCTTTTACATCCTGTCAGGCTCTTAAAGTTAATGTTACTAAAAAAGAAAAGGCCGTTCCATGCTGCCAGACAACATCAGGAAGTGCAGGAGTGAATGCCGTTGTGTTCAGATAATTATGGATTCCCTCCAGTGTGACCAGACTACAAACAGACATTGTGTACCTTGCTTTGGAACCTCTTTGCACGGTGTTGGAATGGGCAGCTTGATAGGCTGCGAGACCATGAGAAACCCGCAACATGAAAGCGGTCGTCTGCACACCAAGGAAATTCTGCTGACACCTAATCACAAAAAGAGAGGAGAGGGGGGAAAAAATCGTCCGGAGCCCACAGAGATCTCCGCGGGTTATCTTGAGGGAGCGTAACCTTTGTGACACTGATAGGATTGCAGACAAAGAGGGCGCTTTGCTTGTGCTCGCACCAACACACAAACTTTCTTTCAGAAGTTTCTTTGGGGTGTGTGTTGCTGGACTCTCCGGCCAGAGAGGTGATAGACGCCGCTGTTCTACTTGCTTTGCTGTTAAGGACCTTACAAGACTCTGAAATGAGGTTGTTGGGAAAACAAACCCCCCCAATAATAAAACCAAATCCCCTCTTACTTTTCTGTTCCTCTTAAAGGTTGCAACCGCTCAACGCCTTATCAACACCCACTATTTTACACTTCATAAAAACTCCCATAACAATCTGTTTCTCTTTACGTCTCATATTGGTCGGAACCTTCAGAGTCGGGCTGGAAGGCGACCCGTAAAACCAGTCGCTCTTCTCTCTCTCTCTCTTATTTCTCCATGTCTGCCACTCTCCTCATCTGACAAGGTTTTCTCATGTCAGGCCAAACATGTGATTCCCTTTTACCGCAGCCCTTCAACAGCTGATGGGCCAGAAATCTCAGGCGGACAGACACAACTGTTTATTTTATTTACTATCTATGGAAAGTGGCTATTTCTGGGGAGGTGTAAGGCCAGCTCCATGAAGTGTTTAAATCAGGGAGGTAAAGCTAAGGCGTGGCTAAGGCCCCCTTTACCCGTGATTGACTGGTTTAACTAGATTCCGTCTGGGAGTGCAGAGACAGGGAAACTGGCTACAGCGTGATATCATTTACAGTCTGACTACACTATTTTGCGTCGAGGGACAAAATGAGGTTTGCATTTGTTGAGTTGAACCTTGTTTTTCATTAAAGTTTTGTGTTTTAGAAAGACATGCTTGGGGTCACAGGTGGAGTGCCACCTGGAGAGAGAGCAGAACAGATTCAACCCATGCACATCTTCATCTTTATCTTGTCTTAAAGTGTGTCATCAGGTTTTCTGAGACTCTCAGCAGAGAGTCCAACTTCCTGCCATGTGCACCGAATTGCGACCTAATCTCATGTCTGCCGTCGCTTCCCTCACGCTGCTCGCCCTCTCGGGTTGTGCGTGCTGGCTGGGTCTGACTCTGAAGTCGGGTTGCTGATACTGCGGCGATTCCTACCTGCGGCGAATAACCGCAACGTAACAAAACCGATCTGACCCCGCGTGTTTCCACATGTGTGTGTAATGACCCTGGGTGTGTGTTTATCACAGTGATCAGACTCCGGTTATAAGATAAGGCGGCAAACAGCTGTCAGGAAGTCACTCAACACCCAGTCGGAGACACACTTCTGTGCACACGCTGGTTTTGAATCTCAGTTTGAGAGGGTGATGTTAACACTGTTGGGGGGTTTGTTCTTGTAGCGTATTTTGTATGATCATTAGCCTCTTGCAGGATCACCCCTGTCAATGTTGTTTGATTCCAGTTAACAGGAGAAACACAATTTTATCCCAGAAATATGAGATAACTGTGTCTTTCCAAGAACTTTAAGGGGACTTTTTTTGTCCTCTGTGCTATGCTCATAACTGTGGGTTTTCCAGGTTTGATCATTTAAGAAGATGTGGCTTGTGGAAGGGATCTAAGACACTCTGTGGTGTTCTGCACGGGTCTGAAGTGTCTCCCTGCTTGAAAAGTGTTAAAAACTCACTGGCAACGTGTGCTTTTTCTCCAGCAATAATAACTCCAAAGAAGTTCTTCGCAGCAGGATTTCAGAACTCAATCTGGATAAGCCAGACCCGGCGCACGTTGTGTGTTTTTCCCACCAGGTGCGTGCACAGACACAAGCAGATTCTAATGTGCTTGACAGGAGGAGAAACTCCTGGTTTTGCTCCAGTTCATGAGATACTACTCTAACCGTGACAACCACTTTAAGGATTTCAGGAGGGAAGAAGGCTCCTGTAAGAAATGAACAATGGGTCAGCTTGTTTGGGCAAAAGTGGGGCTGAAAATCTGCATGATAAAAAGGAAAAATAAAACCAAAGGATGCAGAAGTTAGGGGGAATTGGTTAAGGGCTGTGTAAGGAGCTTGAAAATGCTTTAATTCCTGCATAAATAAATTGCTATCTGCAGTTTGTTAAGCTAAGCCCAGCACAACAAAGTCTGACCAGCTCAACTCTGGAGGTGATAGCAAAGATGTGTAACTCCTACAGATAAACGGTTAAGAAATACCCAGGCCAAGGCTTTCTGGTTTCAATGCAGGACAATTTTCAAAAAGCTAATAAAAAGCTACATTTTTATCAGATGGTTAGTGTTTGTTATGAGACTCTATGTCAGACCGTTTCTACATATTCTGCTCACAAGTGGGCTATTAATGTGCATGCAAATCAAATCCTCAAGCATAATGATGTATACTTCCTAGCGTATGATCTAGGGGGGTAAATACATCAGTCTACATTAAGTGATCAGCAGGGCAACTGCAATGATGCAAGTCGCAAATATACTTCAAACAACAGTAATCGTTTGTATCACGTGCTGGAGAAAGATCCTGAATTGTTTGCAATCACTTCATTTTAACAGCCAAACTTTCTTACTGTGATTTGAGGAGAAAAGTGTGGATATCCAAAGTTTTAGTGTAAAGTCAGACTGTACAACTTTGGTCATTATAACTGTTGTAAAAATACTGGTTATGAGACTCTAAATAGGAGTAAAGTTTACCCTATACACTGCTTAATGTCTCCAAATAGAAATTTATTCTTTCAGTTTACTTTTATTCAACATGAGAATTTCAAAGCTCAACATACAGAATGTGGTTCACTCTGCTTTTTATGGTTTTTCATTTAAAAGTCTTAAGATCAAAAATTGAATTAGATTTTGATATTTTAGCTGTTTTTTTGTGATTTGATTGTGTTGAATCAGCTGTAATATGTTTTCCTGAGTCAAACTGAATTGATATGGTGTTGTAGCAGAATATGTGACATCAGCAAACATTGAATATTCATTGGATCAATACAACATTGCATTGTGATCAAACATGTGTTGCACCTCTAAAATGAGCAGACTAGAAAACAAACGGAGAGCAGAAAGCTTCCAATTCTGAAAATCTTCTTTGGCAACAGATTTTTAAAGTAAATACAGGAAGAAATATGGGAAAAAATAAAATAAGCTGCAATAATAAAGAAATTAATTCCAATTAATTAATAGAACTGTTTTGAAATTTTAGTAGGTTTGAGCTGCTTTAGCTAAAAAACACATACATTTCAGATGTTTTCCAAGCCATTCTCTGAGCAGCTGTGCACTTAGCTCACACATTAGGAAAGATTTCCCAAGTGGAGAGTGCTCTGACTCTACTGCACATACTTCACATCCCATTAAAAGAATAAGGAATCCCTTCTAAAAATGAAAGATCAGAGCAATTTGCAGTAATGCAGAAATGACTGATCTGTTGGATGTCCCGTGAAGGGTTTAGTTTGCAAACATAATAACTTCCTAAGTATTCATTTGTTTTAAAGACCTGCGATTTGTGAATGAAGATGTCTTGAAATAAATGTTTGAATCTTAGCTGAATCTTTGACAAGGCTTTGTCTATGAAAGGTAACAGTTTCATAGGGAGTTTCTCTCCAAACAGGTCTAAGCTGCCTTAAATCAGATGATGCACATCAACGGTGAGACTCGTGGGTGGTTAGAGCTGCAGGAAATCTGATTGATGGCAACATGGCGTCGATGTCAGATCCCAGTGCTTTAAGTGGAAAATTAACATTGAGGCTTTATTAGTTCCTCTGTCCTCATGTTATTTTGAGCCCTAATGTCAGCGAAGGCCAGCTGGTCTTGACCTACCGACCCTCCGTTACTCAGCAGTCTACAAAAGCTTCAGCCGTCACTCATACGGTGGCCATCGCCGACACCCCTCTCTCCCCACCCGTGCTGCATTCATTGTCTAAATGTCTGGCAAACAAAACGCCCGTTCTTACAGAGCCGGAACAAAACACAGCATCCTCCATTCACACTGTCAAACACTCCCAACAAGCGCTGCCACCACGTCTCCTTTCCTTTTTTCCAATCATCTGGGGCAAAGAACTTCTCACCCCAGATCAAAGAGGGTATCATAGCAAACATGGTAGAGATCACAGTCCTGCTGCCCATCTTATGTTGTGTGTGTGCATATAAGAGTAAGTATGTATGATTTGTGCACACAGGCCATGAAAAAGGCCAATGTGTTAGTGCTAGTGTGCCTAATTTGTGTGTACACAACTATGTCAGTCGTCCTGTGATCTCCGCTTGTTCGTGTCTGTTGTGTGGGGCTCTATTGTGAGCCGGGTGGGAACACTGAGGATATGTAGATCTGGATGTGTGTGTGTCCCTCTATATGAGTGTGTGTGTGTTGTCAGAGTGGCACATCAGCTCTTCTGTCTGCCTGGTCACGATCTTGTTTTGTCTCACCCGCAAGCTCAGCCTCTCATTCTTGATTTACGATGGCGAGGCCCCGAGGCTCCAGGATCAGGTGGCGTTGCTGCCCGGTGTGCCAGCCGGGGCCCACGGGGAGTCAAGTTCAGCCCAGGCTGTTTACTTTATGGGCTGCAATCAGCTAAGTGGATGCCGTTATCAACGAGTCCGAGGACGGTTGTTATGTTGCAAGTCAAGTTGTGGATTCACGAAATATACCATCATTTATTTTCTTGAGTTACCAGATAATAAGCATTTCTCATTGATGATTTCTTCTTCTGTCCTTCACAGGAAGATAAAAAATAATCTCTGCTATCTATGTAAAACGAAAGAAGTTTAATGAGTTTCTTCGTAGGTCAAAGTTTGACATTTAGAATGAATTTTTACATCTTCTTTTTGATTTAGTTGCTTAATGGTAGCAAAGTAGATTTTTACTGCATGTTTTCTACCCTGAACTTTCAAAAAACTTAAACAAAAACACATGAAAAGAGAGAATTGTGAATGTTGTAACTGCATCTTCATCACCCAGGGAGGCCCCGTAAAAACACAAGAAAGACTGAGGATTCCTTTAGCATGTCTTGTTGGAACAAAAACTGCTGGAAGATTAACTTTGACTTAATCAAATGTTTTCTCCCCCCCCGCCTTGTTTGCTCAGATGAAAGAGGCTGACTGAATGGGCTTTGTACTGGATGAGGGATAAGACTATTGTCTGGACTGAGCTTTTGTCAGAAAGTCCAAGGATTTTCAGTTTAACTCGTTAGTGTTTGAGGTTGCCATGGAGACAAAGAGTCGGACTTTAATGTTATTGGAATTTTGTTATTGTATTTAATGCAGTACATTTACTGTAAAAGCTCATTTGGAAGAGAAATATCATTCCTGGGTGAATATTATCTCCATTTTTTCTGCAAGATGCATTGCTGGGATAAAACAAGCAGGCGTAAACTTTCTTATCTGAATTCTTTAGGAGTTTTTTTGTACTGATATCAGAAATCTGTATTTCTGCTTTTGAAGTCGATTATAATCTTGTTTTTGAGAAAATCTTTTCATCAGAATAAAGCATGCATTTGATCTCCTGTAAACACTTAAAAGATAGATTTGCCCCAATGAAACCCCACACTGTCCTGCTCCACTGGAAAAAAATCCTGAGAGACAAAGCCAGGGGAAGATAACACCGAGGTGTGTTATCAGTCTTTGATGTTCTGGTATGGCTGTCTGAGTGTGTGCGAGTGTGTCCTGCTTTATCAGCACACTGAGATGTAAGAGGGCCTGACCTTATCACAGCGTCTCTTCCTCCTCCCACACCCCATCCTCTCTTTCTGCTCTTGAGATCGTCAATACAAACACACACCCTCACATCCACACCCACACAAAGCAGATCAGAGGAAATTCTCCAAAAACAGTTCAATACATCGGTCAGCGGCCCTCTTTGAAAAGACAGAACTCCTGCTGGTGTTATGGCGACGCATCCTGACAACTGATATTGATGAAACGGAGGACATTGATGGGCTGGGGGAGTGGGGCAGTCTCATCATTTATGTGTGGTCACTTAAAGAGAAGGGCTTGCAGTGGTGATGGATTTCTCAAATGTGCCAATAGTTAGCTGGTTTGGATATTTCTCATTGGAATTCAGCTCTCATGGATGGAGGTTCGCCCTAACCCATGGTAAAATGCAGGTGGCCAGTAGCTCTTGGTCCCTGAGTGGATGCTCATGCTGCCCTCATAGCTTCAGTGTAGACGTGGTGTAAAGGTGATATAGAAGCTGATTTAATCAGCCTTCATTTGCTGCCTTGAATTCAGCTCACACACCAGTGTGTCGCTGGAGTGGCTGGGGAACGTGAATAATAGGTGTGTGAAACATATTGACTCAACCTGATGAATTGATTAAGTCTGTTGTGCCAAACATTGATTTAAAATAACTGAATTTGCTTAAAAGTAATTGATTAAAGGAGTGGTTTTTTTTTTTCTTGTTCCACCTACATTCTTAAACTACGGTACTGTGCATAAAACCAAGTTTCTTTTGCTTTGCCATACATTCTTGTAATTATTTAAGGTGATGTTCTCCAGGGTTCTCCAATGAATCATTCAAACATTAAAAGGCACCTAAGTGAACAAAGACATAGTGGTAGAAAGTTAGAGCAAAGCTGATGGTGGAGCCTAGCTAGCTAGCTTAGCTAGCTTAGATGATTTTAAATTATAAATTTGTTGCTTGAGCCTGTTGCAGTGACACATAATTTGTCCCACTGTCTTATCTCCTATGAAAATAGCAAAAGATGCATTCTAACGGAAATAAATGAATATTTTTGCACCAAAATGTTCCCAAATGAGCTGAAAACTTACCGTGTCTCAGCGTGGTGTGTTGTATTTATGTAAAAAATGGAAAGGACTTGGAGGAAGTGGGGATGCCTTAAAAAATCTGCAACATATGACATCGCCTGAATGTGATGTCATTGAGAAATAATAATTTAAAAAAATCCAGCAAATACTTGACACAAGACCTCCGAGACCCATCTGGATCTTCACTTAATCCATCAGCTGTTAACTAAACACCTCATCAGAAAGGGTTTCCATGGGTGGATGGCTTGGAAAAAGATCTTCTTAAGGAAGGGAAACACATAGAAGAGGCAGAGGTATGCCAAATGACACAAAAACTGGACTGCAAATTCGACCAATTTGCAACAAAAATGACCAAACACCTACGTCATGAGGGTTCCGATGGAACCACGAAAAGACCCTGCCTCGGAGCAGGAGCTAAAATGGTTATAGGAACGGAGGGTCTTTAGCCCTAGTTCCCATGTGTTGGAATACGCAAAAAAAATGCCTGGTTCCTAAAAAGGTCATAGGAACTGCAAAAGGTTCCTACAGTCGGAAAGGGGCTATCGTGAAGCAGTGTGGGGTCATCTGGACAGAGAACGAAACAAAAAGCAACCAACATAAAAAAAAAAATCCTTTTAAAAGTCCTGAGAACTATTCTTGAAGTCTGTTTCAAGAAAGAAGAAGAGGATTTGTGTTTAAAAATAATGTGTTCATAACAAATACCGGCTTTCAAGTTTAGTGGAATGTTTGTTGCCTCATATTTCCATTTAACATGGCTGCACCTATTTTTTTCCTCCTGACAATTTATAAAGAAATGATGGATGACTCAAACGTTTTACACATAGTTCATGTTCTCGAAGATTTAAATGTTTGGTGAATAATTACCACTTTATTTATGAATCTCAAAGCAAACATCTGCTATGTTAAAAGAGTTTTTTGTTTTTGTTTTAAAGATTGCAGCTAAATTAGATTCAAAACATCAGAGCAGATGTTGTTAGCCGTGCCTCTCCCCTCTTATCCCCCCTGTAAATCTACACCTCTTTATAAGACTGATCAGACCATCACTTTAATGTGAGATGTGTTGTCCACGAACATCCAGCTCATGTCTCTGGTATGAATCTTGATGCCATTACTTGAGGATTTTTGAGGTCTGGTTTCCCAGAGCTGGGTGAAGTGCACTGGAGCTTTTGATTTAAGACCGTTATTTTCACCCAACACTTCTCCACCAGAGGAGACCTTAATATATGTCCCTCTTTTTGCTGTGTGACTGTGCGGTCACAGCCCTCATCTGTTTTGAAGCATGGAGGGGAAGTCATTCTGCAACCGCTCAGCACATGTGACTCGTTAGCTAACATGGCTATTAGCCACAGTTAATTCTATTCTATTCTATTCTATTCTATTCTATTCTATTCTATTCTATTCTATTCTATTCTATTCTATTCTACAGTC
>JBAMHW010000021.1:23993277-24005800 GCA_037177495.1 Rhadinocentrus ornatus
ATTAATAGTCCCCCCCCCCAAAAAAAAAAAATAAAGATAAAAAATTCTGACCATCCTGACTCTGATCTCTGTTGTGACAAACACAACTTGATAAACTTCAGAATGACTTTTCTTTTTATTTCTTTTTTTTTTTTTTTGTGTATTTAATTTGTTTTTATATAACTGTAAATAAATTCAGGCATTTAAAGGTTACAGGTGTTCACAGCTTTTACAGATCTTAGATCCAAGGGGAGAATCCCAAAGTTTAGGAGCAACAAACAAACAATCTCTATGTTCTAGCTGAGTTAGAAGAACAACTACCTGCCCTGATGAGAGGATCCGAGGATCTGAGAGTCCTGCTGTTGCTGTAAAGCTTCTATCAATCTGTGCTTTAAGTCGCGTAATAACAGGAAATACATGATTTCTGCATATAAATACTGATGTAGGTTTTCTACGTATCACAGCAGCGTAAATCAAAACTCTAATCATGATGCGATATCTTGTCCATTCTGTGGATTGTTATTGGGATCAAATTAAAATTGGCTGTTAGAACAAAATAAATGCAAAATATTTCCATGATTTGTCTCACTGCATCTGTATTGATTTCTTTAATAGATATTTTAATGTTAGATTCAGCTAGTTGATCGTTAAGTCAAAGTAGATCAATGTATTGTCACACCCTTATAGACCTGTGTTTATCAAATTTTTTATCTTGCCAAATCATAGAAAAATCAGACATATTAATTAATAAATTAATACCCCTCCCATGGTTGAGTACCAATGGAGTCATCATCAGTGTAATACAGCTCGTAAGAATTATATCTCTGCCACAACCTGGATGGTTCTTCTTCCATAAAACTGACCTTTACGGGTTCTTGATACTTCCCAACACATGTAGTGCTGTAAGTGTTTTTTGGTTTTCCCCGTAGGACTTGTGGTGTATTTTACCACGGGTTGCAGCACCCTTCAGGCAAACACTGAGAACTCTGTCCTGAGAAATCTATTGGGGGCCATTTAAAAACTCATCGACTGTAATATCATCCTATTGTGCCGTGTTCACTGTCAACACCATCCACTTAACTCCACCACAAACCTGCACATCGGCCATCTTTGGCACAGAGTCTGCAAAGTGTCATTTGTGGACCGGTGATGCTGACCGCTGGGCCACCCCACGCTGCTCTCAACCATTCACAGTGAGGCAGTGAGTGTTTCAGTCATGGCGAGGGGCCCAGGGGCAAAGCTGACAGAGCCCATGAGTGTTTGTGAGTGTTGCAGACTGAGTGATGGAGTGCAGCCGCCTGTAATGTGTGTCAGAAGCAAAGAATTGTCAAATTTTGGCCCATGCACACGATGACTGAGTCTGCTGAATGAAGCCTCATTTGCAGCTCACAGGCTTTTTAATGTGTGTGTGTGTATGTAAATGTGTTGAGATGATTGTGCATGACTGTTGGTGCATACATTTATAAACTGCACTGCATCGTTAATGAGAACCAGGGCAGCCTACAGGTGTGTGTGCAGGAGTATAGAGCTCTCATCTCCGGTGTAAGATCGGCACAAAGAGAGGAAACACAGAGGTGAATATTTATTCCTAACGGGGGGAAATTCCTCCTCGTGAAGACAATTACAGAGTGAGACAAACCAGGAACAGGGTTTCAGGATTAAAGACCTGTCAGAAGTTCATTAGCTCTAATGAAGATGTAATAGTTTGCCTGTTGCAATGATCAGTGCAGTGATTTTCTAATTGAATCACATTTTAGAACAATGAAATGTATACAGAGGAGGACGTTTCACCATCACCAAGAATGAATGAATGACAAGGAATCATTCGATGGGGAAAAAATGGGTTTTAATGATGCCACCTGAGGGGCTTTATGGCAACAGTTTACATTCAAACATGTGATAGAGCATAAACATTTCTCAGCGTACAATATACAAAGACCTCATAAGACATGATGCAACATGCAGAGTGGACTATAAATATACTTCTACATGTAAATACTTTTAGTATTTTGTACTTTACAGACTGTAAAAATGTTGAAGCTGACAAGAGATGACAGGTGTTTGTGCACATTAACCACCAGAAAGTCAATTATGTGTACCCCCTTGCTTGTTATCTCCAGTAATGTTCTTCTGATTGATTTGAAGCCAAGTGAGCGCAGCTGGTTTCAACTCCTTTCGGTGGGCTCTCAGTCACTTCCTGGAATCCCCAAAACTCCTTTTTTCCTGCTTTGTTTGTATCTCGGCATGGCTAGGGAAGCCATCTCAGGGTGAGTTCAGTACTTAGACACGGAGGCAAAACACTCAAACACAGGTGCCAGATTTTAGACTTTGGTTTCAAGAGGAAATTTATATTAAAACGTGGTCTGACTGTGATAAACCGATAGAAGAAGGCTGGCATTTATTAATAAGTTCTCTCTTCTATTGTCTCACGAGTGCATTTTCACGTGAACCAACAATGGTAGTAATTTAATTGTTAATTATTTAAGTCCACTAGAGCTATTCTGATTTCAACCAGGCTTATTCAGATTTCTTTTTCTATTTGTAAATTGACAAGAAGAATTGGCTAGCTCTGGACAGAGATGTTGCTCCAAGTCGTAATCTTACAGAGTTGTGATTGGCTAGAAGCCTGTGATGAAGGCAGTTGTTTAAAATAGAGCTGGACGATACTGAAAATTTTGGTGTCGATCTGATTCCAAGTAAATCCAGAGCAAGAATCTCTGATACCGATATTATACTTTTTGCTTGAAATTTAAATTTATTGATTTTGCCCTTAATTTTTTTATTGTGATTATGATTATAATAAAACATGGTACAAAGACTTTTGTCAAATAAAACTAAATGGCACAACTAAGGAATTTTTTTTGTAAACAATATGCAACAACATCAACAATGTTCCAAAATAATAAAATAACTGTTATTGCCTTTTTATTTCACACAATTGTTAATAAGAAATTAAAAAAATGCTAAACTTACTATTGGTTGGGTCCAATCAAATTTCTTTGGCTTTTGCCCCTAACGCCCTCTGCAAGAAAAATATCAATCTCATTACGCTGGTATGACTCGATACCGATACTAGCCTTGGTATTGATTATACCGATATTTGGATTAATCCGCCTAGCCCTAGTTTAAATACTGTAAAGAATCACAATGAGGGACCACTGAGCCATGCCAACAATAAAAAGGTAACTGGATGCACCACACTGATCAGATTGTTTTGCAGGAAGAAGAGTGGGTACTTTCGAACGGTACTTGGCAGGTGATACGATAAGCAAGGTTGAAACAAACTTCGACCAGTCAGATGGACCAAGAATGTTTGCACGGAAACAGCAAAGCTGCCGTTGTTGATTGTCATTTAACCTTTAAATACCTCTGAATCCAACTTTGTCCATCGTAAAAGAGCCGTCTTTGGTTTTATGGGTTGTGATTTTTTTGTCTCAGACAATACCTCTGGCCAACGGTAAACAGGTGACATCTGACTGGAGTGTCCTCCAGCTTTCTCAGTTTTACCTGAGGATGTGTAGGATGTCGATCATATTTTATATATTGTTGGTAATTCAAAGCATCTTTGCAGCTAAGGTAGTGTAGCAGATTGCGCCACTTCCACTTGTTTAGTCCACTTCTGACCTTTTAAAACATATACAGCTCCTTTTCCCCGTGTCATCATGTTCACTTTCTGAACTTTCTCCATCCAATGTCACCATTGAACATTTCCAATAACACAGCTGCTCTGCTCCATGCAGGTTTAGTGGTGCAACAGCAAAAAAAAGTCCCCCTCAAACAATATTCCTCTTTGCTGTGTTCTGAAAGTTTAGTCTATTTAAACAGGTGTTTGTGTTTTAAGGCCTGTTCATATTATAGTAAAAATAAACGGTTTTCGGTATGAACTAGTATACGGCCCAGCACTAACCATAGCTCCAAGAATAGGAGGCTAACTTTTGTGCCTGGACCGAAAATTAATAGAAAGATGTATTCTCTTGTCATCTTGCAAATCTCATTGAAACACTTTCCACTGTTTCATTAACAACCGATCTGTTACAATTGATAATTAATGAGTAATAATCACTTCTCTTTTGACCTTTTTGAAACAGGAATGAATGATTAAGCAAGTGTCCTAAAACTGAAACAAAAGAAACTGAGAGAAGCCTTTTTTTTTAAGTGAAGTCACATAAAAAAAAAGAAAAGAGACACAGATCCTGGTCTGATAGGTGAGAAAGGTCAGAAAGGCCATTTACATTCTCCTCATGTGCTGTCCGTCTGAAACCTGCTTCACATCTGCTGCTCAGCTGAAAGAGCAGTTCCTTTTCCTTCCAATTAAGACCCCCCTACTCAACCCCCTGCAACAAACACATCACCGCCACTGCTTCTGCTGCCTGTATGCATGCTGCATCTCTAACTTTGGCTTTGTCTGCCTTTGCATTCGTTAGACACTGAATCAGATTTTGTTTCTAAGCTCCCAGCTGAGTGAAGCAGTTTTCCCCATTCTTGCCGTCTCATTTTGGAAACAAGCTCTCGGGTCCCGAGCCGCCGGCCTCCATCTGCGTCCTGCTGCTCCGGGTCTTGTCACCTGACACCATCTGCATGCTAAGAGGGCTGTGAAAGCCTCTTCAGGCCAACCGGCACACACTGCATGGCTCTGCGCTGTCCGGTGACAAGTGTGGTGGGACGAGGGCCAGAAGGCACATAGGAATGCAGCAGACACTGTGTGTGTGTGTTTCTGTTTCCACAGATGAGCTGAGAATGGAAGAATTTGCTCTCTTCAGCTCGTTGAAGGACATTCTGGTTGTTTTCTTTATTTGAGAATCTCAACCAGCTCGATAGGTATATTTTTATGTCATGTCAGTTGTCCTGTTGCCTGTTTTTTATTACATGGGGTCATTATTATTTATTAAAGCTGGGATTTCTGTACTTCCATGCATCGCCCCTGTATTTCATGTAAAAAGTGCAAAGCCTTCATATAGGTTCCTCTGGATAAAACAGTCCCACCTGTACACTGAAAGTTAAGTAATAAAAGACTAAAGAAAATCATGACAGAAGTATCAGAGAAATCATTTCCATAAAGTACGATTATTACAGTCTGCTTAAGGAAATAATTAGTCAGTTATGTAAAATATTGTGACATATAATTGTAAATTTCATGTAGCAGATGGACCTCAAGAATCCAGACCTGAATCTGGTGTTTATATGACCAAACCTCAAACTTTCATTTCTCTCATAAAGTTTAACTTTCAATAAACTGTCCCATACTACACAGTACACCAAATATCTGATATAATTGTGGGGCTGGGTATCACCACCAGCGCCTGAACTGATTTGATTCACAATTTGATTCAATTAGATTTCGATTAAATCCGATTTAATATCACTTTGGTAAACTTTACAGATATCTATGTAACAACACCAATTCTACTTGACTATTGAAGACATTCTCATAACTATTTTCATGAAAGACTGAGCCTGTTTACATGACCATCAAGATATCTGGGAGTAATCAGATTACTGTAGTAATTGAATCTGATGAATTACAATATTTGAATGATCCTTATACATGATGCATGTATTTTAGCTTTCTAGAGTCAGATGAATGGCAACATATGTGGTTCCTGTATAAGTCGTCTTTTATTATATCCTTTTAATCCCAGTAATGGTCACCCATGTACCTACAGCCTGTACTCCACAGAGCTCCACATTAAATGTAAAAGTCTTATGAATTGGAAAGGTGTTATAACAGAAGGCATAGTCAGTGCAGGCCATGTCTACTTCAGTTTCATAACAGAAAACATAGATGTTGTTTCTATTAAAAGTTTGGATTTTAGTAATTTCCGTTAAACTTTGTGATGGATGAAATGATTTCCATCACAAAGTTGCAGCAATCAACAAACAGTTTCATCAAAGTTTTCCTGGAAACACCATTGATCCATTGACCTATATAACATTAACTGACTCACTACAAATCGTACATGATTAACATCGATGGAACTTGTGAGTCATTGTACAAATAAGCTGTCAAGTATCAGTAATAAGCTGGCATTTTTCTGGATTTTCTGCCTCTGTGTGAGCTGTCACTCCTGACCTGAGCCTAATTGTTTGAGGGATTATGTGGATTCCAGCTTTTACCTGTCGAGAGAAGTTGGCGTAATCAGTCAGCGATTACAGCTGCTGTTGTACCACTGGTTCCAGACACATACACACAACCACAAAGGCAGCCCGGGGTTATGCTGTTTATCAAGAGTTTCTCCGATCACAATATGCACACCTACTCAAACACGGTTGTGTGAACAGCGTTCAGGTCAGAGCCATTTGCTTTACCTGAATGATGATCGCTGAGGCTGTCAGAGCAGTAAAAAGGCTTTTTTGAGGTGGATTAGCCGTCTGCTGAGCAGGAATCGGGTTACCTTCTGGGTAAGGCTCAGCTAGCGCTTAATGACAAAGGGGAGGTGCAGCATGTGACCTAAAGGTGTAAAACTGAGACCTCTTCTCAACTACGATGACCTGGCTCTGCAATCAGACAGGTCGAATGTGCAAGATGACATCTCCACTCCAGGATGACTTCGGCCAATGTTAGCAACACCTAATGTGAACCCAGTGTTGTGACGACTTTATTATTCCTTTGTGAGGGATCATAGTTTGCTCACTGGTTAGCGTTAATAAGAGAGGCTTCTAATGCCCGGTCAATTACTCTACTGATAGGTCCTTAGCATTGTCAGTAAACTAGGAAATCTTTTGACAATCATTAATTTTATTTTCTTGTTTTATGAGGAAAGGTCTGTTAAAGGGAAAAAAGGTGATTTTTTAGAAGTTTTCTCAACTTTCCTATTAGAATACCTGGTAGCAGATGGTTTTAAAAAAGGATGATGAATTTAGTGCCTATTAAAGCAAAAACTGAGAAAATGGAGCACAATAACTCCCAACGACGGACAGTTTCAGCAAGAATTTGTTTAGGAGTGTTCTTCACATACACTCATGGTAAATATTTCACACAGTGAAACGGAAACAGACCGGGGGGTTGGGGGTGTGTGGGGGGGTTACGTTTTACCCTGGGCCCCTCAGAGGGTTAATGTGGCCATGCTTCTAATTACATTTGCATGACAGTTTTCACCGAAGTGCTTAACAAATACTGTGACAAGAAGAGGAAAATAGTAGATTTGAGCAATGATTGCACTGACAGAGCTCCGGATGTTTAACGGTTAAGTCTCTGCTGAGAACTGTTGTTAATGGTGTATTTATCTCCACAGTGAGTAATGTTCCTCACTTTGATTTGATTTAATTGAACCTAAACACAATTGTGGAAAATAACATGAAAAACGTCCAAATGTTTGCATCTCTGGTTTGGCTGCTGAAAGCCTCGCTGTCCGAGTAATTGGCTGTTCAGAGGGTAAACACTATCTGAGAAGTGTTGAGCATGTGAAGTGTTCGCCTGTGTGTGTTCACGAGGTGAGTGCTGAGTGCTGTGTGTGTGTGCTGACTGATGCTGGTTGGGGTGATTTTAAACTCTGGCCTTCTGAGTCTTTTTAACACAGATGTGTGGTTGTGGGTCAGGCAGCAATTTTTGGTTACTTAACATAAAAAAAATCAACAGACACAGGGCAGGTGTCAACCAGACCTCAGAGGCTCTGGAATGGGCCGGCATTTATATGTTCACCTGCATGAAAAAAGGTCAGGCATGACCTCTCTGAATTCTGACTTCCAGCGTTTCCATGTGTTTGAGTGTTGTTTTAAGCCCTGCTATTATTCCACAGCTGATTAATAATAAGTCAGTGTTGGGTGGTATGGCCTATATAATATATATTATGGTATTTTGAAAATTCACCACCTGGATTAGATGATCCAAAATGTAAAGGACCTCCTATTGGATAATTGCTGCATGGATGATGATGTTTTAGAGGGTAACAATTTTTTTTAACCCTAACTGATGCAATGAGTAGCTTCTTAAACAGCCATGTTGGGATCATACCTACTGTACAAGCCTCTACAGAACACATTCCTCTATAGAACCTACTTTATCTGAACCAGGGCTGTATGGATTGTGAGTGCCTTTTCAGTTTTTTTGAAGATGTGGAGGGTGCTGATCTTAGTTTTATACATTCTGTGGTACTCCACAGCATGTTTGTGCAGCAATTTTCTTGTGTAGTTGCCTCTAATTACAACTTTAGCGCGACTGCATTCGTACATGTTCAGCCAGCGGTGCAGCAGTGAAAAAGGCCTCCCCTCTAACAGTTTCCCACTGTGTCACCTTCCAAACTGTGTTTGCAGTATAAGATAAACTCATATAACATGAATAATACCTAGTTTTCAGTCTGAACCTGTAAACTACCCAGCACTGTAACCAATTGGATTTAATTAGCATGGATCTTGAAAAGTGCCTTAAGACGACTTGGTTGAATTGAATTGAAAGGAATTGAATGGGGTCAAATCGAAGTAAATTTAATTAAAAAAAAATGTAAAAAAACAGAGCTCGAGTTTATATTATAGATACTATATAACTTTCCTGTTTGCATTTATCAGAATTACCAACATCCCAAAACATTTTATATTGTTTTATGTTTAATATTGTTATAACCCCTCATATGCAGACAACTTGTGGCAGTGAACAGCTGTTTTCCTCCTAGGGTGTTCCCCTCTTCTAGCCAGATAGAAATCAATTAGTCTCCAGCACCTCCTAAAACCCCAAAGAGGGTAAAATATAGAAAACAGATTCATTGATTAAACTTGTTTATCTTCTTCTGTAAAATGCCATAACCTTTGAGATGTTCTAAATCTGATATGATATGATTGTTAGTAAGATAGGATTTTTGCCCTCTGAAATAGAAATTTGGGCCTTAAAATGTGTTAAGTAGTCAAAGCATTGTCTTTACTTTTATAAGTAGTAAAATAGGAGTTAATCTGACAATCCAAGCCTTCATAACATACCTCTAACATACATCTAAATGTTTCTATTTTCCTTTTAACCTTTAAATATGCATCTTGACACACATGCAACATTTTAATGACTCCAGTTAATTTAAACTTATGCCATGAGGATACTTTATTAAATACTAATTGGCTGAAATTAGCAGGCATGAACTGTGAGCTGTTTGAACATTAAACCTGCGAAAACATCATTTTGTGCACGTTAGCATTGCAATTTTAGCAGCAATACCACAACACGCAATCGTCAAGCACAGAGCATCCTCAACTCACCAAAAACAAGTATTTCTTACTTTTTGTGTCAGTTCTGTAAGTTAATCATGATCATGACCGGTCAGCAGCATTGCTAGTTCGGGATGTGGTTGTAATGAAACAGGATACCGGTTTATTGAGTTGCTTTCCCTCCCCGGTCACATAACAGCAGCATTGATTGAGCTTAAAAAAAAACTAAAAAAAAACTAGGAGCTCTGGTAATTGGTGAGGAAATCAAACCTGCGGCTGTTTTGATAACTGGATGGTTCTCCCACCACTAATCGTCCCTCCTCCTCTAGCTTCAACTGCTGAAGGACAGGAAGGAGGTACATTAAGAGCCAAAGAACTGAAAGTCGTAAAAAGTAATGACAGCTTCTGCTGGTGCTGGCAAGCAGCTATATGGTCCAACTGTGATCCTACAGTCCATTATTTGAGGGCACTGTATAATCAGTCGTATCTTTTTACAATGATCCTAATGGTTATGGATGAAAATGATGGTGCACATGATGACGGTGCTCTTTCCACAAGGCACTAATGGTGGTCACACGCCATGTAGGACGGGAGAGGGCGAGCTGCTAATAGCAGTGAAAGGGCAGAGAGAGGGGGGTTAGGGGTTGTATTAAAAAGATTAGAGATGCAGGGTCAAGATGGCAGCCCTGAGCAGGAGTGAAAGACGAGCGCTCCGAGAGATGAAGACAGGGATGGTAGTGTAAAATGAGCAGAGAGGAAGGGTTAAGATGGCAGGTCCAGCCCTGCAACGCTCTATGTCTCCCCAGGGGGTAGATGAGAGATGAGAATGCCTATCATTCAGTGGAGGCGAGTATATTTATCCAGCGCTCCACTCTAATACTCCCATTGAATGTGTTTTATATCCCCGTTGAGCTTTTTCTTCTTTTAAATCTTTCATTTTCAATGTTCTCCCTTCATTTTCTTTTTTCTTTTTTTTTTCACCCTGTGTCCTTTTGGCTCTTTTGTCTCTGAAACCTCTTTTGTTCCACCCCAGGAAGCACTGACGTGATGGTTTTTCAGGTCTCATGGCCTAATGAAATGAAAATCCCACTATTAGGGTCACTATAAGTAATATGGGACACTTACTGTGATGTGGCAATTGTGTGCAAAATCACATAGAAACCCCACAAACCTTTAAGAAAGATAAAGGGAGCAACCATTTTGTTGGTTGCTCTTTATATTTTTAAATAAAAAAAAGCCCATGTTTTGTTTTACGATGGTGGTAGTCAAGACATTGCATTTTGCGTTCTGCAGCGTGCCAGCTAATCCCTGTTCTCTGATGTACTGTACGATAATAAAGCTGAATTTCTTATTTAAGCACTGTCATTCACATCATTAGTCTGTTTCTGTCATCAGATAGTGAAACAAAACATTCACAACTCATTCAGCTAATCTCAACACTTGTTTGTTTTGCCATTACATTCTTCTTTTTTGCAGTTATAATTATTATAATGGAAAATATGTCATTTTAACAGTAATCAAAAACTGGGGGAAAATGTGATTTGTTTTCAAATATTATTTGTTGCATGGCTGTTATAGGTTTGTTGCCTGTATGTACATAAATTGGAAAGTCTGTGTCAAATGTTGTCAAATGTCATATCCTGCGCAACACTGCCCCAACGATTACAGGTGGTACCATTCTGTTGGTTGTGTTTGGGTAAGCACAAGTTCTTTGAAAAAGAACAGAATTAGGCTCGAGATGAACACAGAGAGTGAATAAAAGTCTTCATCTGTAGCATAAATGAGCTCACACTTATGGTATGCTAGATTTATTTTGCAGTGTTTACACTGAACCATATTTTCATTAATATCTTTCAAGTGAGTTTAATTTTTTTTTGTCACCATGCTCTTTGGCTTTGTGTGATTTTCTTATTTGTACAGTGTTAACAGCTTAGCTTAGCATGCTATACATGGTTTGCAAGAGCCTGACAATGCTGACATGCTCTTCTTTTTCTTGAATTACCACAACCTTGTAGAAGAAGACTCTTGCCGGTGCCAGTGAAGACATAACCACGGGTCAAGGTGATAATCACATAAATTATTCAGCTTCTGATAACCTAATTCCTACTAAAACATTTAAAAGTCCTTGCCCATTCCTGGTGCTAGCGAGTTAGCATTTACACACAGGCAGGGTTAATGCTAACTAGTATCAGTATTGGCACTAGTCGATGCTAATGATCATGGAGGATGTCTTTTAGATAAACACAACAATCAAATGGATTATTATTCATTTTAAAATAGTTGAACCAGGTCAGTAGGGGAGAGGGTGGTAATTGGTGCCAATTTTTAAGTTCCTTTAACTTTTAAGTGCCTTTAAAGAAAGTGGATCGCAGTAATGCCTCCAACTATATAGTTTAGGATGTTATGCATCCCTAGGAACAATCACTCTGAATCTTAAATAAACTGTTTGAGAAATACAGCTTTAGAAAAAACATCTGTTTTGTGGCACAACTTGCCACTGGAGCAGCGTAAGTTGTACCATTAGAGAGAATACACTGGGGTAAATTGTGCCATTAATATTTGAAGTAAAACAGATCATTTCAATCTCACTCAATGATCATTCAATGATCATGCTATATTAAAGCAAGACAAACACAATACAAAATTACTTTAATTACTTTATTTAACGTTTATTTAAGGTTCTAACAACTTCAAAAGCCACTTTTCTCTAAAGGTCACATGAACACCTAATTGACTCCTCATGGATCCACCCTACTAGACCTACAACTTAACATCCTACTTTACATCCTACCTATTTCCTGCAAAAATAAAAAAAATCAGCACCAAATCACCTGCACTTGAATCACTTCACAGATTTGACCTACTGCTAAACATCCCACTTGTCAATGCTGCAAGGGAATGTGAACTTCTGGCTGTACCACTAAGTTTTTGTGGTGTGGGAAGTTTCTTGAGAACATAACCTCTAAGGATGTCACCTTCATTACTTACTCTAAATGTGAAGCTGGGCTTTCCATCTACAGACCTCTATAACTTCAGAAACTTTTCACTGATCTCGTCACTTTCAACATTCTCCACCAATCCAGCATAGTTATAGGTTTCGGATTTTACATGCAAACTTGACAAATTCACCAGCAGACAGATTGGCTAACTATCGAATAGCCCATACTTGATCTAACCTGTTTTTTGTTTTTTTTTGTCTTTGGTCCAGCTGGCAGGCATATCAATGTTATTTATTTGTGCGAACTCAAAGGCACAAATCACCCTAAGCCCACCATTTTAAGAAAAATGCATCCCCCCAGCTGTTTTGAGCTAGCATCATGCTAACTGTATATATATATATATATATACATATATATCCCCTAACTGTACACATATATATATATACATATATATATATATATATATATATATATATATA
>JBAMHW010000021.1:24015065-24038514 GCA_037177495.1 Rhadinocentrus ornatus
GGTGTGGTCTTCTGCTGCTGTAGCCCATCTGCTTCAAGGTTGGACGTGTTGTGTGTTCAGAGACGCTGTTCTGCAGACCTTAGTTGGATCAAGTGCTGATTTGACTTCTTGTTGCCTTTCTATCATCTCTACCCATTCTCCTCTGACCTCTGAAGACATTTATGTCCAGACAACTGCTGCCCACTGGATATTTTCTCTTCTTCAGACCATTCTCTGTAAATCCTAGAGATGGTTGTGTGTGAAAATCCCATTTCAGCAGTTTCTAAAATACTCAGACCAACAACCATGCTATGTTCAAAGTCTCTTAAATCCTCTTTCTTTCTCATTCTGATGTTTAGTTTGAACTTTTTGACAATGTCTACATGCCTACATGTGTTGAGTTGCTGTTGTGTGATTGGCTGATTAGCTATTTGGGTCAAGTAATTGAACAGGTGTGCTTAATAATTTGTTATTGCTCAGCAAAGTTTTCAATGTAATACAAACTTTCTCCACACTCACTGCTATTTGTGAGAGAAACAATACCACAACTAACCAGGGGGCTCATTTAAACATAACACTGACAAGTTCAGTTGCCACCAAATTAATGTAAAGTGCTTCTGTATCTGATGGCGTTTTCATCGTGGCACTCTTAGACCCTGCAGGATGCCTAAATTGCAAACTGGGGAGGGTCAAATTTAAAACAAACCACCATCTGTGTGTGTGTCAATCTGTACATCTGTATTGAAGGGGGAAGTTGGTGATTGGCATAGTCAGGACCACCAGGATCCATCTTCCTGCCTCTTTCCTTCTTCTTACTCCCTCTGTTGTGTTTTTAACTTTCTGAGGTGCCTTCCCACAAGCAGCAACATGTTTTTAATCTGAGGCCAATTATTCACTTCCCCTGGTTTTGTTCCCAGCCAGAAAAAAATTTATCAGAAGCAACTGTCTATAGTTTAGAGGCTCTACCTTCCTCATTTCTCTGCTGTCAGCACCCAGCTGGACCGAGCCCTCTGGCAGGCACATTATGTGTTTAAATACATTCTCTGTGTATGCTTGTGGGGCTGCAGACAGATGTGTGTATATAATTAGCAAGCTAAGTAGTAATGGCTTTAACTTCCCAGCGGTGGAGAGCTATGAATGATGGGACAGGTGGAGGGAGGGTGATGGAGACCTCCTAACCCTAAAGGCAGCAGGGTGTACAGACCCCTTCTGGTGACATCATCTCATGATCAGCGGCTGATCAGCACCCTCTTGAATAGCCCCCCCTAGAGGCTGTGATCAGTAACTGTGCATTCTGATTGTGAGCCGTCAAGGTTTCTGTTGAACTAAATGAAAAGGCTTGATATAGAAGCAGCGTGAGGTTTGCAGTTTGTGGTTTGTGTGTTTTCACATTCCAGTGCAGGCATTATATGTGTGTATGTGTGTGAGGATAGAAGCTTTATGTGTTACTGCGGCTGAAAAGCATCTCTTTTGTCTTTGTGGAATAACCCTGGGAAACTGTCCCCTATCTGACCTGATTGTGTTCATGAAGAAAACAGCAGGAGGATTTTATCTTCTCCTCTGACTCCCTTGTACTTACTTCTGCCCTCTTATTTTGTCTGCCTTCTTCTTCTTGCATTTATTTAGGCCTTCTTTTGACTTCACTTCTGCCATCCACCTTTCGGATTTTATTCATTTTCTTTGCATTTACCCCTCTCTTTTTATGCTACTTTTTGGTTGTTTCAGACAATTTTTTTTAACTCCTTCAGTCTTATCTCTTGCTTTAAATTTTATGCTAATCAAGATTTTGGTACCAATTCCACTTAATTTGAAATCGAGTATTTTCTTTAAATTACACACTTGAAGTCATAGAAATTCACGCCGTGTCTATTTTTGACATTTTAGTTGCTCTGTAATCCCAGTAAAGATAAGCTGTTTGCTCAAGCTGGTGTGAGTTGTTTTTGTTCTCATTAACTTGAAAAAAAGAAAATAAAAAGTTCCTTTAGGTGTTGTCCTTCCCCCTCCACCAGGATTGTGTAAAGTACTTGTGAGACAGTAGACAGCAATCAGCAGGGAGGAGGCTAACTAGCTAGCTAGGCTAAAAGCTACTCAAAACAACTTCTGGCAAAGCTAATTTTCACGATCTAAACCAATTCTTATTCCATTAATAAACATTGTATTGTAACTTCAGGCATCTAGATTGGCTCACATTTTTCCATATGGAGACTAGTGTTGAGCCAGTTGTGCGCAGCTTTTGTACAATTACAAGTAATCGCTGATTGATAGAAATGTGGTACGTGGCTAGGAGGATGTATTACCAATGGAAACATCAAAGTGAGGCCAAAGCAATGCAGTGAAAAAAATCCAATAATGTACAATTTGCTTAAACTATTATTATTTCAGTAAGTTTAAGCTGTTTTTTATGGTAAAAATGTGCTGTAGGCTAGCTTACTGAGCAAGTTAGTTTAGCTAGCTGATTCCTGCTTCTCCAAGGTTACTCTTTTCTACAGCATGTGGGAGACTGAAACATAAGTACTTTCTATTGTATGTTTTGCACTTTAAAATACTTCCACACCACAGACATGTTGATAATCTGAAACAATTCTTCGGTAAGGTATATTGGGGGAACAGTGTTTTAAAGTTCAAAATATTAAAATGTGATAGCTTGTGACATATGTGATGATGTGATGTGTGTGCAGACAATTTTCCAGTTTTATTCTTCACAATAAATTAGAAAGCAAATACAAAAAGAATTCAGTTTCTCCCAGAATGTAATTCCTGGCATCACAGAGAGGTGTGGAAATATTATTCAAGCCCCTTATGTTTGGAGTTAAAACACTTTATTTATGGTTCAACAATTTCTCAAGAATTTCCATGAACATTTCCTGGAAAGAACTTTTATAATTTGGCACAAAAGAGGTAGCAAATAAAGATCTTTTAGTAAAGAGCAAGTTGATCTTAGACTGGTTAATTGGCTTAACAAATAAGTACAACATAAAAATCCAGACAAATATTTTTCAGCTTTGCTCTCGTATCCCCTTTCCCACTCTTTCCTGGCTCTGTCATTCCTTACCTGTGCCAGACCACTGAGTGACACAAACACAACAGATGGGGCTAAAGAAAGCAAACAAATGGGGAAGCTGGCTAGAAAGAGGGATTATCCCTCGATGTGTGCTTTGTTAAGAGCTCTGGTTACTGATTCATTGATTAGGCCCTCAAACTGGCTGTGAGTAATTCATCCAATCAGGGGATCATTAATCCCCAGGACAAATGGATTTAGGTTCTTTTATTTGGTTAACAGCTCATTATGACACATTTATAACTAATACTGAACCATTGAACCATGCTCCTTTTTTTTCATGATCATTTTCTCTGCCTCCTGCAATCAAATCAGTAAACCCTCGATAAGCTTTCTCCACCTCATGCTGCTCAGAAGAACGGAAAAAGGAAAACACATATTGAAATGGCTAAGATCAGCTCTGCGAAGGCTTAATGATTCTCTAAATTATCTATAAAAACAAAGCCATTTGGAAAAACAGAAGAATAAATCTTTCCTTGTAATGAAAGTGAAGAAGGCGCAATGTTAAAAATTGCTAATAGTACGTTGGAGGCTTAAATGTGGACAAATAAATCAACGTTTCATGCTCACATTAAAGTGGTGATGGATACTCTCTTAGTCTCATGGTGAGGTACAGAGTATAGAATCACATCAGAGAAAAACAGCAGGAGAAAGTTTTAACTTAAAAGATTAAACCAGAAGGCAGAGAGTACAGCAATGTCGTGTCTCTTTACATCTTGACTCAGGCTGTGTGTTTATAGCTCTGTTTCTTTTCAATATTTCACTTGTGCCACTCAAAAATCTCCTTATAGCCTTCATCTGGCAAACACCTGGCTCATCTCTTGGGGCTTTTTTGACCCGCTACGCATTATACTTTCTTTTGCCATAAACGCCTACAATCTGTCCAGCCACTTGGGTGCATGTTTAGGCAGTCTTTACCCTTCAATTCAATTCAATAGCTCGCAATGAAAGCAAAAACAAGAAACGGGTCACCCAAGCTATAAAGGGATGAATGTTGTTCTAGGGCCTGAAGGTAATCAGGGGCCTCGGGGTGCAGCACCTGCAATGTGTAGCCCTATGACACAATTTACGCTGCTCAGAGCAATCTGTGCTGCCTCTCTGGTAAACAATCTTGACCTTTCAATCTAATTCTACTGTCAAAAGATAAAAGTAAAGCCGATCAACAGTTGATTAATTCACCACATTGACGGCTACAGATTAATCAAGCTGCAGTTGTTTTTATGGGGATTTCACACCAAGATACATCATCCTTACCCATATCTGATGGGATGCAACAACCCTCACATGACTGAGGAATGTTTGGGTTGCCTTTTTTTTAGCCACTTCATATCACACCTCACCGCTCCTTGTTACTGGCGTTCCCTTGTGATAGCTCTGTTTATTTGCTGCCAGCATTCCACATGATCTCCTATGATATTTTCTGCAGCACCCAATAGTAAATTGCATTGATCTGTTATGGCTGCAGAGGTGGACGAGATTCAGACAGCAGTACCAAAATGAGCTGAAGTTAAAATGAAGCTCAGCAGTATATAGAAACCATAGAGAAAGAGAGTATATAAAAAAGGATGCAGAAAACGGACAGAAGACTGACTCAGTCTTGAGCTTAAAGCATAAATAGAACACAACGAGAAGCTTTGCTGTAATTTCTTTAAGGAATAGATCTCCAGGCTACTTGACGGACTTTGGAAAGCTCCTCTTTGGATATTGGCTGCCTTTTGTTATTTTCTTTGTCGTGATGGTACCATTTGCTTCGGTAATGTTGAGGTCTGGGTTATGGAGACGATTCATTACTTCACAAGACCTGTTGTTCAGTTCTTGTTTCTTTTGACTTACCTCTGCCTCTTTTCCTTAGGAATGAGTTCTTGACAGCCACCCTTCCATGAAGCCGTCTTAGCTTCACTTACTCTTCTGAACTTCACTTTTTCAGTTCCTCTAATTTGCTTTAAGGATGCAATAAGGATTGTCCCTTGAGTTAGCTGCCTTTTCTACACTTGAATGTTTCATAGGTCATTGGCTCAATATACAACTAATCACATTTCTCTGAAAATGGACTGAGTGAAAAAAAAAACATTCAGGGATAAACTTTGAGATATCTCAAAGAAAGACTGAAAAACAACTGCTACTTTAAAGGATCACAAGAAATCTGTCCTCTTGGTAGCAAAAGTCACCAGAAATATAGGGCGGATCAAGACTTTTGCTCCAGCTGTGCAGGTACAGTTGGGTTTATGCACTGCTTCTAATACGTCATTTTCTGTACCGCTTGTTCCCATTTGGGGTCGCGGGGTGAGCTGGACCCTATCCCAGCAGTGTTTCAGGTGGAAGGCAGGGTACACCCTGGACAGGTCAATTCTAATACGTTCATCACTAAATTCTGTGCCTCTGGTCTTGTAATGGCAGAAAGTGCAATTACCCATAAATGAACTAAATCAATGTTTTTTCTTTTTTAGTAAAAAATAGTAAATAGTTGTCAATAGGTTTATACAAGAATCAGAGAAGTGTCTCTAACATGCAGAGTAAACAACCTAGGGTTTGATTATCTTGATTTTCTTACACAGAAACACTGACTAAATTATGACCACATGCATTTATTTCTGATTTAGGTGCAGAAGAAAAATTGGATCAGCCACTGGAGACCAATTTTGAGATACTTGTTAGTGCTTGTTTACACTGTTCACACTGCAGGCACAAAATGGATATTTTTCACTACAAATATCCTCTTTGAACCATTTCCTACCCTTCCATCACAAAGGCATTAGTTACAGACTGTTCTTAATCCTAGCTAATCTTAGCTGTTACTCCTGGGGCAGGTTTGATTGATGGCAATTGACACTTGCAAAGCTGAAGTTAGCCTTCACTGCTTAGTAAAGACAGAGGAAGACAAATCAGGCTACCCACAGTGCCTCTGACAGAGGACATGATTCTATGGAGCCGGCTGACCACTGGTAGTCATAATATCAGTAAGTTATCCTGAAACTGAGGGGAAAGGAAGTCATGCTGTGCCTGCCTGGAGCCAAAGTGATCAGCTGGTGCTGGAGGGGGCACAAACAAAGGAGGAAAGCAAGAGCTTTGGTTTCACATTTTACAAGTCTATAATTAGAGGATGAAAAGATTGCAATATGACTGAATGCCACAAGACACCCTCACACACCCGGCTTTCATGCAGTCACACACATCCGCTCTTGTGGTTCTTGCAAACCCGGTAGGATGGCTACTAATCCGGCAGCACATTTACAATCTGTGTAATGACAACCTGATACCCCCAGTAGGCCACAACAATCACACTCCTCCCCGTATGCTATTCATGCCTTCTGAACATGTACACGTTTGCAGCAACAGCTGCATCCCCGACTCAACTTGGCTTAAAACCAGCTGATTGTTACTCCCTTTATCTCATGGAGCAGCAGCAGTTAGCGTGGTAGCTGATCTGTGGCCAGTGAGGCAACAAGAGAAGTTAGGGTAGAAACCCCCCTGTGGTGTTCAAGACTTCACTGGTATCAGATCATCGGTTTGCTGCATGCTCCACCACAGTCTCTTTCCCAGTCAATGAACTGAGGTGCGGTATTGAAGACATCCACAGTATGTCAGTGATACCGAACCACAGGCCATTAGCAGCTATACAGACACAACCAGCCGGTTGTCCAAACCTAATCTGTCTCTGTTTAAAGCTTCAGAAATGCAACCTTATACAACACCTATGGGAATATGTCTTTCCAGTCACTTCTTAAATATCCAGTAGTAGCACTTCTTTTCCCTGTCTCCTGTACACTCGGTTTAGAGCAAGCACTAGTCGAAGAAACTTGGGGCTGTATTTAGGCGAGGCTTGAGAACAGGCCTCATTTTCCCAGACTCACAGATTCCACAAGGGCCTCTTACATCAAGCTGTCATATGTGGCTAATGAAAATCTCCTTCTACAACAGTATTTTCTTAAAGCTGCTAAAGGCACATGCTAACTAGGGGATTAGCCCTGTAACGCAGGGGTACTTTAATTTCAGCACCAGCATAAGTCATCGCTGCTGAGCTCCAACATTGATATATGGCTTATGGCTTACTAGTGTGTATTATGAGAGGTTTCTGCTGGGGTGGGCAACTGGGTTGCAAGGGGACTATGTGATGTCTCGTAAAAGACTCTGGATGATTGTGGCTGACATGATGAGAGCCTGTAAACACAACCGGAGTAGTAGGATGTATCTCTTGCAATTTGACTTAACTTTTCAAGCACACACGGCAACTCTTTCCTCAGATGACGTTGTTGTGACCTGACGCTATACAAATAAAGTTGAATTAAATTGAATTTAATCTGTGTCCTTGCTAAGATACAAGTATTGTTTCTTGTTATTTGGTTTTAAATTATTAAGAAATAATGAGCATGAATATACTGTATCAATATTTCTACTTTCCTGTCTCCCCTTTAGATTTTACCGGGGTGATTATCACATTGACGTCTGCATCAACGACTACCTGGACGTCTATTGTCCGCACTACGCCAGCCCGGTCTCTGACGATCGGGCCGAACGTTACGTGCTCTACATGGTCAACTATGACGGCTACAGTTCCTGCGACCACACCGCCAAGGGCTTCAAACGCTGGGAGTGCAACAGGCCTCTGTCACCGAACGGACCACTGAAGTTCTCTGAGAAGTTCCAGCTCTTCACTCCCTTCTCCTTAGGCTTCGAATTCCGCCCTGGCAGAGAGTATTATTATATCTGTGAGTATGCACTGACTTCCCTTCTTAAGCTGAATTCCAAGAAGGCAAAAACTTGAGTGTTGATTGTTCGCAACAGTACGTTCTAACTCAACATTACACCAGATGATTGATCTAAATGACACTTTGGAATAATGCTGCAGCAACATTCTAATCTTGTTTCGCAATAATCGGAATAAGGGCCAAAACACGAGCCAGGGGGAGCAAAACATATCAACTGGCGAGGTCTCGCCTGAAGTGTCTTTTGTTGCTGACTGGCTGAGCTCAGCTTTCTCCTACTCGTGAGAAGACTCGGCAAAACAAGCAGCTGGGAAAGTCATGTTTTCATAAGTGAAGTCAGTGCCCTGCAGGGGCAGAAGAGATGGACTAAATAAGACACAGTGGTAGATTTGAGGTATTTAGCTGACACTTGAGGTCAGGCAAGAACTTCAAGGGTATTAACAGGAACCAGTTATAAGGAGTGGAAGAGTCAGTGAAAAGCCAGTAGTGTTTTGGCACCACAACAAAGAAGAGAAAATTAAGATAACAAACCCATAGAGAATGAGTTTATGGGGTTTTTCAAGTGGAACTTTCTAGCATTGCTTCCAGACCCAGAGAGGTGTTTAGGAAGATTCTGGCTAATCTGATCAGTCTTTGGTTTCAGTGCTCCTTTATGATGTTCTCTTTAAAGAAGTCAGTGGGATATATTTAAATATGACTGACACAGCCAAGTTCACATCATTTAAAAAAACCTTCATCATGCAAGTTTAACCTAACACTCATCCATCTTTTTGCTCCTAAGCATGAAGTGCGATTGCATTGTTTGGAAAATTGTGATCTACTCACAGCCGTGCCAGACAATAGTTGATGTTAGAGCAGTTGTTTGGAAGTCGATAAGAAAAGTCATTGCATTCTTAATTCTGCTTCATTTGGCTCTGAGTTGTGTGTGAAAGCAAGGTTCTTGAAGACTTTGATTATGAGGAAGAAATGCAGAGGGGCAGTCGATATGGCTTTGAGCAGTTTTAGGCCATATGAGCTGTCTCTTGCTGACTCAGATTAATGACTCATTATATGAGAATTATGTTTTGTCTTTTTTTTTCTGAGAACAAGCCTTGGCATGGGTTGAAAAAACAAATGACAAAGAGCCCTCCGGGAACTTGGAAAGGGCTTATAGTCAGAACATTTGTGTTGTGTGGTCAGGGAAGATGGGTATTGTGAAACATTAACACTTTCTTTTCTATGTTAATTTTTTTGCACAATGTTCATCATTATTATGAAATAATTGTCTCATAGTTGAAACATTTTTGTTATTTCAAAAAAGGTTTTAAAAATAAAAAAAATAAAACAAAACCAATCGTAAAACAAAAAGGTCATCCTCTGTTAGAGTCCAGGATGACTATTGTCTGAACATGAACAGAATGATACATGCTTGTCTTTACTGTTCAATTACGCCGATTTCAATTTAATGAATTTAATGAACCCCTCATTATCTAGCTAACCTTGATCCTTTCGTGATCTCAAAAAAGAAAGCTCATTATTTTGTAATAAACAGTAACAACAGAGAGAAAAAAGGCAGATTTCTCAAGATAATTAGAAAAGTCCATTTGTCATTAGATAGAAATTAGCTTTCTGATCTTGGAATAATTAAATAAAAAAATTAAAATCAAAAAAATAGTCGCAGCCATGGTTTAAGCTTAAACAGAAGTAAATTAAGTAAGCAGATCTAGCGTAACATTTATAGATTTTTTGACAGCTAGGAGCAACAGTTTAAGGTAAAACAAGTTAACTGGTTTAGAGCAATATTAATGTTCATTTGTAATCATGTTTCAAGCACCTTTCCCCTCCTTTAAGCTCTGATTGTAGAGTAGACTAGGGCTGCACAATATATCGAAAATTTACCTTCATGGCAATACTAGCCTTTGCAACATACATATCGCAACAACTGTCTAAACTGCAATAAGACGTCGTACCTATTTGCATATTTCAAGGAAGTATTGTGATGTTGTTGCAAACGCTGCTGAGCCGTCATGCTCTGTGTGCATCAGTGGTGAATCAAAGGAACTGTTACTGTCCTGGATACCTGCTCTAGATGCAAACGGCTGCCGCACTGGGGCACATGGAGTGAGCATTTTGATGGCGGAAGGTAACGAGAGGACAGAGGAAAATGTGGAAGAAAAAGCAGAACTCGTGGCTAAATTACGGCACGTTGGCTATTTTGAACTACAAGACATGTCGAAAACTTGTGCGAAACACAGGACACATGTTTAATCTCCATAGCCCCCTACAGTACAACTACAAGGAGCTATAGACAAATCCCCTTGACGTGTTGTGTGTTGTGGCGCTGCCTTTACCCTAATTACCTCATATCTGCCGACAAGGACGGCACTTAGATATCTGAACTGACTAGCCAGTGGTCCACCGTTCTGATGAGGACATCTTATCTGGCGTAATCAAATTTATTCTGTTTTTCGAGCCATTTAAGTCTAAAACTCTGCTTCATCTGACAAAAATGGCTTTTGACAATAAACACTGGATTATAGCACAAGCTATAACGTTCAGCAGACGTATGTGCCGGAGAGTTTTGCCAGTGCAGCTCCATGTGAGGAAACATGAAAGCAGCAGCTTTATTTATTTTATTTATTGCAGGTCATGTCGTCATCTCAAGTTTCAACAGTGTTATCGCATACCGCTCTTTTACTGATATCGTGCAGCCCTAGTGTAGACTATACTGATTATTGTACTCATGATCCTTGTTGCTAACTTATTATTATGTATCATTAAAGTAAAGTGAAAGAAGTTTCTTAAAGCTGTTTCACTTGTAAAGATGTAAAGGAAATGTTTTTTTGTGGCCAAATAAATAAATAAAGAACCATTAGCTAAAGAAGCTAACATGTTCCTAGAGCTAAGCACAAATTCTTTTTTTTTATCAATCTCTGGAAGTTTGTAGCAAAATTTCCTATGTGAGCGTGTACCTCCACCAAAGCTCAACAATAAATGACAGTGAATACCGTTGAGTACATATAATATGACTTGAATCTGTGAAGCGGATATGTAAATGATATATTGAAGGGGCTTCATGTCTGCTCGTCTCAATGCAGACAGACACTCTTTTGTCCTCCTCTGTGGTGATCATCATTTGCCCCAGGCATGGGGTAGAAGACCGGGCTCACGTCAAATGGATGACACCTGCGGTTGGCTGTGGGCCTGTCTGTTTGGCTGACAGGCAGACACCTAAGGAAAAGCTGCCCTGGTGTGGGATCAGTATTTCAACTGAGACCCAAACGGTCAAAGGTCACCACGATGACGACAGGGTCTGTGCTATGAGCTCCTCCTGGCCTCATGTTTTTCTAACAGAGCCGCAGTAGAGCAGGGGAAGCCTGATCCTAATCTCAGGGGATAGAAATCCAATTTTCAGAGGAGACAGTTGAGAGTCTGGCTCTCCCTGTGTGAGAAAGATGACTGTCTCCCTGCAAAGCCCTCATGCTTCAAACGCCTGGGTCCCTCTCGGTGCAGACAGTGCAGATCTACATCGATAATGACATGAACCCTGGCAACACAGTGCCCCTTCAGTTCCCCTTTAGCATCTCACAGCTGAGGCTAAGACAAAAAGGCTTTGTTCGCTGAGATAACTCAATGATCACAGGAAAAACATCGGATCCAGGAGTATTAATATCAGGATCCGTTCACCTCACAGTTGCACCAGAGCCTGGCCCCACACGGCATGTGCGATATGTGCTGTACCTTGTGTTCGCGAATGCCGCAGCACATGACCAAACGTGTAAAGCACGTGACTGGGGTATTTGCTGTCATCCCGTCGTCATGGTGAAGCAGCATCCAGATGACCTGACAAACTTTGCGGTCTAGAGTTGCAGGCAGAGCTGGAGTTACAGTGCCGGCAAAGCACGACTGCATTGCTGGAGGACAGAAAACCCAGACTCTGACCTCAGTGGCAGACATGACAGAAAGGAGGTGAGACAGTTGGGTGGTTGTGTGTTGGGATAGTGGCTCAGGAGATGGAGAGGTGAAAAAGTGAGATGAAAGAATGTCAGCAAGACATGAAGAGAAAACAAGAAAAACAAGAAACAAGATTTTATGAAGCTTTACATTTAAGCAAGACATTAAATCAGTACAGAAAGTTTTAAAAAGTGTACAGAATTTTAACCAATTAGCTGGACGACATGATCTGCACTTTATTTTCTGTTTCATTTTATCAACAAGTTATTCATAAAGATAATGAGAGCAGCTTGTTTGTCACAGAGATGTCAGCGTGTTACCATTTGAACCGACTACATATGTTTCACATGGCATCGGTGTCTGCGCTGAATTAATTGGCAGTCAAGTAGGAAGTGTGTGTACTGTTGCTATGGTTACTTTTAACTTCATGCATTTCTTGGTCTCTTTGAAAAAACATATAAATAGTCCTTAAAAAGAAAGATATACTGCAGTTCCTTTTGCTTCTCGGGTCATCCAGTGACTAATATGCAGAAAATAGTCATTTGTCAAGTGAAGATTCGACCTCCATCCTCTTCGATGGGAAGATTTGCTTCTTTGCTGTCTTACATTTCATTGCATAGTATTGCAAGTGTTTTTAGGCATTTGGCTGCTGGTCCAATAAAAACAGCAGCTTGAAGAAGTCAACACATATTTCCTGACACTGTACGGACTAAAAAGTTAATTTTCATTGGAAAGTTATCAAGAGAATATTTCAAAAGCACAAGTCTTGGCTGATGCCTGATCCAAATGATTTATAAGATTTGTTGGCAATTTTAAAAGGAAAGTCAGGGAAATTTTTTCTTTCTTCCTCCAGAGAGAGTGCAGAAGTGAACTTTTTATTTGGGTGGGTCTGATTAAATGAGAGGAAATCTCAACAAAAAGAGCAGGAGATGCACAAAAGAGAAATTTAAGTTTAGTTAAGTTCTGTTCCAGCCATCGTCAGGGTACGAGGTGAGTTACACGATACACGCTGACACAGACAGAAGCAGCGTGATTGACAACTTTTCTTTAGTTTATTTCCTCCTTTCGGCCGCTTTGCTTCTAATATGCTGCAAGAGATGATTTCTATCTGCTCTCACAGCCACACGGCATCTGATAAAGTGCCTTTTGAAATAAGAGCTCAAGTCATCTGCAGCAGTGGAAACACTGACACGCTTTACTTTTATCAGGAATTTACCGCTGGGCCAGAATCCATAACACGGCGCGTCTGGGTGACGGGGCAGCAGAGGGGTCTGTGGACAAACTGTGTACACGTCGTACTCACGTCTGTGCACAGATGCACATACACGGGAAACCACAGCATTCATACATGCACGCATACGTGCTCAGTGGACCGTTACAGAGTTTTAAATGTGTGTGTTTGTGCATTCAGATCAAGCACAGTTTGAGACAGTTGACAGACTGTGGGAAATGACAGAGGTCATGCTATTGAGACATGATATACAAAGACAAAATCTACTGTCGGGTGAAGATAAGGGCAGACAGAACATAAAAAACACGCCTGATAAAAGTTCAAGTCATTAGTTACAGCTGGATACCTTCAGTATTACTTGAAAATTGAAAAAAAAAAAAAAAGTTTTTAACCTCTGCCTTTCACAATCGGAAACAGGGGAAATGAGATTTTGTAGGTGAGCATTACGGTGTGCCAGACTTCTACAGAAACGACTGCCCACGGCCAAATTAGTTTTGGAAATAGGAGGGTGACATTGACATGAAATATGGAAAATAAAACCCTTTTCCATCAGGATGAGAGGGAGGCTCAGGCTGTGAGATAAAGCTCTTTAGTCTCTGTTCAAAAGGAAGATAAGTGTGGAATAACTCTGATGAAGAAACAATCGAGCTTGTCAGATTGTTCATTTCTTTTGTTTCACTGGTTTTTAAGTGAAGGTGGATTTAGTGCTTTAAGAGGTCTCTGGTAAAGTAATAAAGTAAGTAAAAATAAAAAATGTTTGGAGATCATAGCGAGCACCTGGATCTAGGTGCTGACCAGCATCATGGGTAATGTTACTCTTCGTGTTTGTTTTTTTAATTGCTGGAGATTAAAATGAAAATTAAATTAAATGACAAAAACTTATACAGCTGAGGGGAAATTAAGTTGTAATAAGGCCAAATTTTCAATCATATAGTTACAGAGAACAGTCTTTCTCTCTCGCAGCTACTTGAAGAAGCCTCTGACTGAACACTCTCACTGTGTTGTGTAGAGGCAGTGGAGAATTGTCCATCATGTTCAGCAGCTTATGCAGCATTCTTCCATGAACAATCAGCTTCAGGAACCCGTGCCCAGACCCGTGCCCAGCACAGACCCACCCTTCTTGAGCTTGATTCTTGAAAGATAATATAGACAAAAACAGAACTTTTCCTTTACAGTGACATGTTCAAGTTTAAAAGCACTACAGGATCTCCCCCTTTTAGCTTTCCACTAACTTAATTGTTTCAGTCTGCTTTTACAGTCTTAAAGCAGTGTCTAAACACGATACAATACAGTGTAATACAAGATGATATATTTTATTGTCCCCATAGGAAAATACGTCCGGATTATGTTCCTGCAGCCATATCTCGGTGAAACACATACTACTGCATTCTCTGCATTCCTTCTGTGTACTTGTTTCTGCTTTAAGTCCGTCCAGAGTTGCATTTTGATATTAACTTTTAGGTTCCTTCATCTAGCAGTTAGGACCGATATCAAACTATTTTATGTTTTGTTCTCAGAGTATGTTCAACATGTATTTAAATATTTGTCAACACTTCAGATACATGTGACTGGTAGAAACAACACCAAGTAAAAAATATTCATATTACCCCAGATATGATCGCCAGGGACATACTGTTTTCACATTTCATTTTTTTTGTAGAACCCATTTGTGTCATTACCTTGTGAAGCAGCTGGATTCTTGTAAAGCTTAAAAATATAAAGTTTTTACTTGAACAACTAACTTATCACATTGTTTTATGAGTTCCCATTTTTCTTTTTGTAGAGTGACAACATTAAGCTTCTATACAAGATGGCAAAATTTCTACTTTCTAATTATTTATTTTATATTTAACCTTTAACTGCAAAACTAAATTCCACATCTTGTTGGGACATACTGGAATTTTATAGTTAAAACCAGAAATTTATGTTAGGTTAAAAATTGTGGTAGGTGATCAAATTAGGTGTTAAAAAATAGATGAAGTGAGATATTAGGTCTGATGAGCTGCAGTGCCGATACCTGCAGGCTTTGCCACCACCTTACTATGCTATTTGATATTTTAATTATGTCTGTTGTTAAGTTAAAAAGTTCAAGTGCAGTAATAATTCTGACATTTAAACTGACATTTTCATTTGCAATGGACTTTCACATTGTCACACAGCTGCAGATTACATCAGGTTAGGTATATCTAATGCGTAAAACTGAAGGTAATGTGTGTCAAGTATCTCTTGTTTAACCGTGTCGTACGTCCACAGCCTCCGTAACTGACGTCAAAGGAAGGAGGAGCTGCCTTCGACTCAAAGTCTTCGTCAGGCCCCCAAGTGAGTCATGGATTGTTATGTCTTCCTTGTCCAGTTTTCCATTCTGCTGTGCTCCAGTTTGTGATCAGGCTGTAGACCTGAGACGTTTGACATAATCTTCCAATCTCTTCTCTGCTCTTTGTTTTCCAAAGACAATTGTGTGAAAATCTCTGGGAGCGTGCAGGAAGGAGTCGATTTTGACGACAACAGTCACAACTCACTTGAACCCAGAGGTTTGTGGGAATATACTGTCCATAATGTTTGTGTGTTAGAGAAAAATATTACATCAGTTGGTACTACACATTTAGACCTCTAGAATTAATTTTCTTGACATAAACAGCTTGAGTTTTGAAACTTAATAATCATAAATATAATTTTCTATTCACCAGTCTGTAGCTTCTGGCATCTGATAATCTAGCATTATTTCTTTTTTTCTGTGCAAAGTTATCACTATATAGAATATTTTATACAGCCGGCAGCAACAGTGTACAGCGGAAACAAACACACCTAGTTAGACCATTACTTTAGTGACGCTTGTAAGTTACAACTTGACTTTTTAATTTAAGTTTTTGTCCCAGTGCAGGAGAACTGGTGGGTTAATGATTTGCCAACTTAAGTACAGTACCAGTCAAAACACACCATTAGGTTTAATAGGCTCAAACCTTTGGCTGATACTGTAGGTCAAAAAGTGAAATCTATTTTAGCTTCTTAAAATCAGATATTTTCTAGGTAAATATTCATGACACATACTAAAATATCTGACAATATACCTGGGGACAAGTTGGTGCCACATGGAAAACCTTAACAGTTTTGTACATTTCATACAAACTATGCACTGTGTAGCGTCCAGACCACTTTGAGACTGTTAAACGTATGCAATTGACACCCAGCTCCATACTCTGGATGTAATAGTCCATCTTTGTATATGTGCACAGCGTGATTTCATTTCAAGTACAGTTGTAGAAGTACTTCTATGTTTATTCATTTTTTAAAAGATTTTTTTATATCATTCAGATATTCAGAGAGACTTTCTGCCATTATTCTGATATATTTTTTTTTAATTATACATATTTTAGCGAGTCTATCCAGCTAAGTGACACAACCCATTGTCACCAGAGGTGCTCTTGTTGACTTTATAATTTTGACTTTCTTTGTCAGGTCATTGTGCAAACTTTTTTGTCAGTGTGTTTTAGTATCATCACTTGGAATTTTCTATCTCAGCCAGTTTTTTGATGTATACACAGGTATTCATTGTGTCGTACTTAACCCTTTGTAAAGGCCTGTCCCTGTGTGTTTGCTGTCAAATCTTAGTAAAATATGTCAACATTATCTCTGCAAAGTCCAACTGATAAGCAGAAAAAAATAACAGAGGTTTTAGTACAGAAAGTTTAGGCGAGGTTTGGCATCACCTCTTCCCAAAGTACAGGGAGGTACCTGAGATACCACAACTGGAACCCAGATGAGGAAGGTGGACAAGAGCCTCACTTCTTCTTGTTATTAATGAGGGATAAAAATAGCAGTTGCAAAATTTTGAGCAATTCCACTAGCTGGTTTCATCCGTTTTCAAGTTTTAAAAGGTTAATCCTTTTTGCACTAACGCAGCACCCTATCATCAAACTCCCACCTCTGTGCCTCACAGTCAAGGCTCTTAACTCACTCTGGCAGTCCCAGCCAAGTTAATGCTAAACAGGCAGAACCAGCATTTGACCAAAGAATGGGCTCACAAAATTCATCAAGCATCTTTCAGTGTTCTTCAGTAATGTTTAATCTGTGAGTTGTGATCTTAAAGCCAGCAGGGGACGACTTTTAAACATGCAGTGTTGCCTGCTATTAGAGAAACATGTTTCTATTGATTAGCCCTGTGCTGAGCGAGGCTAGCATCCTCCCCATGTAGGTCCATGATGCAAACATTCAAGTAGATGTAGATCCGAAGTTCTGGCATTTATAGGCATTTTATAACAAATTAATAATTTGGCTAACTAAAAAATAAGTCTGCTCAATTTTTTTAAAAGTTTCCCTAAATTGTGTTTCAGTGATCAGTTTGCTTTGTTGTGCATAAGGATTTTTTTCTAGTACGTCAATAAGGACAGAATAAATGCATTAAAACTGTACAATTCTGAATAATATCGGGGCTATTAAACGGGGGTTTTCTATTTATTTGTTGTATGCCAAGTCAGGATCCAGACAGCAATTAGCTCAGACGTGAGCTTAGCCATGAGACTTACATCTTTCCATGCATGTCAAAAAAAGGAAGACAAGTTGTGCAGCTGTTTTCTGTTTAATGATGATTATCTCCCTCCCTCTCTTCTCAGATGGTATCAGTCACGAATCACCAGAGCCAGCAAGAAGGGACGTGAACTCTGTCAGTCGGCACCAGTTTTCAGTCCTGCTGCTCAGCTCCGCCCTCATGCTGTTGGCTGCCATCTTGTCTTTATAGCGTCCACTTCCAGAAATTTGCACAGCAACGAACTGTCCTGATTGGACCACAGGCCGCTTTACCCTGCAACACCTCCCCTCAAGGAGCACTTTTTTAAATAAAAAAGAAGAGACAAAAGAAAAGGACAAAAACACTAATAATCTCTTGGTGAAAGAGAGGGAAGGGACTTCAGCAGAGAAGCCTTCGTTTGCTTATTGACTTTTTTAAAAACGCTGATTCTTGTCTTTCTAGCAGGTTCTGACGGTCGAGGCGCCCTGAGATGGAATCACCTCTCACCTGTTTGCCTCGCTACCATTCATAGTATGCAGATATTACACCATTTATTATTTGTGTTGGAGACGAGCACACAGACATGCTTTTAAAAAAAATCACTCACGAAACATGATCATCACAATCAGTACACTCCCTAGCCCGATGGGTGAAGAAGCACAGCAGGATCCTTCAAAAGTTTACAGACATGACTTTTTTTTGTGTTCGGAAATGTCACAACTTGAAGCTTGACTGATTATCATTTAGGAGGATTTAGGAAGATCTGGAAGCGACAGTTCACAAACAGGCCGGAAGAGAAGAAAACCAGGAAGAATGACGTTGCTAGGAGACTGCTGCTACGAGCACAAGGCTACTAGGCGAGCCTTGATGACTTAACCTCCCCCTCAGGTTAGAAAAGATGCATCGTTACAGACCCTGGAGGACCCTTGTTGAGAGAAAAAGAAAAAAAAAAGGATTAAAGCACTCCTCTTTTAGTGGTAGAATATGGGTGATTTAATGATCAATTAATGTATTTGTTTTGTCTGTTTTTTAATAAATCACATAATTCAATTGTAGCAGCCAACACGGGTGTACAGTAAACTATTTGAATGGCGAATTGAAGTGGATATGGTATTTTTGCGAGGCAAAATGTGTTTTCCTATTTATTGTGAGGTCCTTTTCCTTTTTTGGTCTTCTTCTGGTTTAGTCTGTAAGTACAGTAGAAAGGCAATAAAAACAAAGATAATTACCCTTTATGTTAGTCCGTATTACACAGCTCATTTTATACACTAATACAAAAAAAAGTTTACTTGTCTGTTTTTGAATGATCAGAAATTATGGTTTTTATTGTTTTTAACAAAGTCCAGGAAGAAAGAAAGAAAAGAAGAGTCTGATGTGCATCAGGGTGTAGAGGTTGAATACTTGTGTTCTGAATTTGTCATTAACGAATGTCACAAATGTGGTTTAACTGTTCCACGATTTGTTTTTGTGATTCACTATTTACACAGCTATTGTAAATAGAAGCATATTTACAAAGTTCAGGGACGTGTCCACACCTAATACGGGGTGAATTTAGATTTTTTTTCTTTTTTTTTTTATGCAAATGGAGGGGAGCTTTGCTTCTTTAAATGTCGCAGCAAAGTGGCTAAAAGACGTGATTCATTGAGAAAATACAAGCAGGTGCCATGTCGGGCTGCTGGTTGTACCATTCAGTTTCCTTCTCAGACGTTGTGTAAAATGGCATTTGAACCGATAAAACATTGGGGGTACTCCTGTCCTGGTTAGTTTTGGAATAAAAATAGAACCACCTGCCAGCGGTGGATCGAAAGGGGGGAAACAGCGCAAGAATCATGCAATAAATTTCTTTGGGGAGAATTAGGGTCACTGCTGGTCTTTAATCAATAAGAAATTAAATCAGAAATATTTCTGATTCATTACACAAACTTCATTAGAGTTTTGGTAAAAAAAAAATTAAAAATTAAATTTTGGTTTATAGAATTAAGATATATGATAACAAGCCGATTTATGCTTAAATTTTCATTTCCAAGATATGAGAGAAAATTTATGGTTTCAGAATAAGGTCAAACTGTCATAAATTGATCATTTAAGAATGCACAGCATAAATATACAGTAGTGAGATGCTTTCATCTCATTAGTCAGAATATTATAAAATAACGTTTTTTTCACATGAAAAGCCTAAACAAATAAAAAAAGAGAGAAAATTCATAAATTTATACCCAAATGATTGAAGATTAAAGCTTCACTAATTTTCAAAGACAGTACTGGATCAGGGTGAAGATTTTCTGATAATTTCCTCTCTTAAAAGGGCCACATCAATAATTCGTCTTCCAAAACTGAACAGACTGTATTGTTCAAAGTTTGAGCTTTTTATTTGATCCTCCCAGCCTTTCAAAACCAGACTTAGAAATTTAAGCTCAGTCCAATAGATGCATAGCCTTTTCCCATTGATTTGGTCAATTTTTTGTTTTTATTTTTTTGGTATAAATTATCATTTCTTCCCTCAAAACAAATATTTTATCATTATTGATATGATATTAATGAATGAGGAAAAAATTATACAAACCACACGTCCACTGTTGGCAGGTTGTGTCTTTTATTGTGTCATTTATGCTCTACGTTAAATAAACGTACAGACGGAGACTTCTTTCTGTTCTCCGTTTATTTCAGTCCATTCTTAGAGAGCTTGAAGATGCGTCACCAGATTAAGCAGTACCACCAGACACGGTAGGGGGCAGTGTTGCTCAATAAAGCTCATGTGCAACCGGTGAAACGAATGAAGAAGTTGACGAAGCCGCTATCCGCATAGACGACCACCATCTATCTCTTATGTCTTCCTGGAAATATTCATTATCATGATATCCTACTGGCGCCATGTTTGCTGTTGTCTGAAACGGTCCCGGAAGCAAATTTTGCACTGCCCTCTAGTGGAAATATTGCCTAACAACCATGCCAACGTAAAGCACACATGGGGAGTATGTGGGCAGTGACATTTAACATGCACATACCTTCACCCACCTAAAGGAAGCATAAATGAGGCTTAAATGTACAACTTGATAATATGCTGATAATCTTTTGGAATAAGGTAGTTGTGGCCTGATTATTTTCCTATTTCTTTCCCGTAACTGGAGTGTTTGAAGAACTATATCGCAATTATTTTCCTCCCGTCCATTAACTGTCCATCGCCTCCAGCCACGCCAAACTGAGAAAAACCGACCCGTTCTTTTTGTGGATACCGTGTATCCAACAGCTAGTCTGATATAACATACAGCGTTAGATGTTCTTTGTTTATTTCACACCTCTTTGTGAAAGGCGATGTAGCTGACACATTAATGTTCTTAGCATGAAAGAAACGTTTGATACAAATAAAATCCTGACTTTCATTTTATATGTCTTTTATGGGAAACAGAAACAAACCGCGTGTTTTTTGAGCTGAGGCACATATCAAACATGCAGTACGGTCGTGTTACAATCATGAATCAAAAGGGCCTGAACAAAGAACTGATGGATCACGAAGAGCTGGAAAATCTTTGCTCCTTTTTTGTGTTCGTCTTCTTTATTTACGATTGCTGATACTGCAAATGACGCAACTGACTTTTAATGCTGTCAAAGCTCAATGTGTTTGTGGCAGCAGAAAAGAGGAAAAACAAGTTTTTCACATCAAATGTTGATGTTTCCCAAGGTTTTTTTTTTTTTAACATACTGTGCAACAAGAAGGGCAGATAATGTGCTTGAAGGACTTCTTCATCACCTGATTTTTGGTACCTTGTAGCTAGAGGCTAACATCGTATCATCTGTCCTTGGTTTGCAGCATCAGTTTCTCATATTTTGTATCTAAAAAAAATGGCTGTGTGCTTTTTGTCAGTGCATCTAGCAGTGGAAAATGTTTTGTTCCATTAACCACAACTGTTCAGTTTTTGTCTTTTTTCCAACTGAGACATGGATGTGCCACAAAATTGCACATTTCTTTAAACCTTCTAGTGACTGTTTCTTGTGCCTATATGAATCCCATCCTCTTCTGTGATCGTCCAAGCTATTCTGTCTTTTTCCTGTTCAACCACCTCACTAGACTTTTCTACAAAAAAGGCCATGTCTTTGTAAATACACATGTTGGAGCAGCTATGACTAATTAAAAGAAACAAAAAAAAGATTTAATAAATATTTCTTTGTCGTTGTAAATATCCTGTCTGATTTATTTACTAGAGGTGTAAATGAGGGACGGTTTGTAAAATTGGAAGGGCAAGGAGAAAGCGAGAAAGCTTCGGCAGAGAGCTGGATGTTTGTCTTGGTTGTCACTCGGTGCATAATCACACGGGCCGAGTCCAGTGGAAGTGGGCGAGCAGCTGTTTCTCTATAATCTGGAGGTAATTCACAGACTGAAATAACAAAAACAGAAACAGCTTCAATTAATCTTGCGGGAATGTGCAGCACTTCGGGGAGCTCTGCCAAGAAAGCTGTGTCTCACACGCTCTTTTGCTCCTCGCTGCGGTCTGCCTCCCCTGCTGTCTGCTTCAATTTCTCACTTTCTTTGTCTCAGTTCTTCTGTTTCCTCCTTCTGTGCTGACTTAGCCACCTTACCCCACCCCACTGCACGTACTTAAAGGTGTCATTCGGGCAGCATTGTCACAAATAACAATGACATTTTTTTCAGTAAAACTTTTGAACATGCTGGTTTTTGGCCAAACAGATTTTTATCTGCAGCAGAACAAGCACATCAAAGTTGTCCAAAGCTGCTGGCTGAATAACCCTACCCCTACCACTAAAAGTCAGAAGATTTTATCCGTCTTTCAGAAAATGTAATCGCTTAAGTTTTTTTTAAATTCCCCTTAGCAGTCTGCTCTACTGTTTCCTAGAGCAATTTTTTCTGTGATTATAATGAATCTCATAAAAAGCTTATAAAAATAAACCTGCCCATGCCACCTCGACCGCTTGGTTTGGGTTTGATGATGGGTATAATGCCAAAATTAAGTGTTTGTTATTCTATTACCATCAACTTTAGACAATTTCAGCATTGTAACCATATTAGTAATTCAGTGACTGTGTCAGCTTGAGGAACAAGGAGTGATCAGAGATGAGGAGTGATGAGTGAGATCATGCAAATCCGACCCTGCCTCCACAGAGGCCAGAGGCAGACCAGGGCAGCCCAGAGACCCGGGCAATCAGCAGCACCCCTGGAGCACAAACCTAAGCTACCCCACCCCAAAGACAAACTGAGCCCCACCCGGAGGGTGGCAGAAGAGAGCCCCAGCCAGAGCCCCCCGCAGTCTTGGGGCACAGGCAAAGCCCCCCAGAGCAAGACAGCTAACAAGCCGCTGCTGACCCCAGGACGTACCCACTCGCCACACACCTAGGGGGGAAGGAGAGGAGCGGGAGGGGAATAGCGGGTGAGCCCAGACCCATGGCGCACCACCCCCAGGCCCACCCAGGTCTCCCCCACAGTCTCATGCATACACACCCACCCACACACGCGCCTACACATGTACACGCATCATCCAAGTAAAACACACACACAACATACAAACGTCCCTGTCTCACACCCCAGCACCTCCCCCTACCAATCCCCTGAACCCCACTCAGCCCCCCTTCAAAACCCCTACACCACTCCTGCCCCCAGGCCATACACTGGTTCCCAGGGCTGCAACCAGACACCAGGGCATGCACCAACCCACACCATGGCAGCACATCCGGGCAGGTCCAGACCCCACCACCCCAAAGGGAGAGGGGGCCAGCCCCAGGCACCAGAGCCCAAAACCCCCACCCACCCAGAATACCCCGGCCGAGGGCCGACGCCCACCGACCCAGGCACCATCAATGGCCTCACCCCCAGCCACGAGGCGACGCCTGCATCATTATATTATATATTATATTAACGTACTGGCGCCATGGCTGATAATCGGAGGAAGACAGGAAAAGAAGGAGACTGGACAAGAAATAAGACAAGAGTCAGCATCAAACTGAATTTTACTCGCTGTAGGCCATAATCAGCGATATTGAAACAATAAAAGGCTTGCAATATTTCAGTTGATTTGTAATGAATCCAGAAT
>JBAMHW010000021.1:24051573-24061928 GCA_037177495.1 Rhadinocentrus ornatus
ACATTTCATGTTTTTTAATTGCATTACAGGAAAAAAAGAACTTTATCACAATATTCTAATTTTCTGAGACAGTCCTGTACATTCCTCCTCCACACGATAACAGCATTGCAGTCAAATTATGTCAAATTTCGCAATATTCTGTGTTATAAAATAAATTCCGTTTTAATCGGCCAATTCCGCGATTCTGTCCACGATTCCGTTATTGCGGAAATTATAGGGCCCTACATACATTTGGATTGTGCTTTGATTTACTTGTGATCTTTGGAAAACAGATTTCTGGAGATTATGAGATAAACTGACTTACCATGTGAAAATTTTGAGATAATGGCATCAAAAAATAAACACTGTGGGCCTGGCCGCTCTTGGCCCCATAGGTATACAGTGGTGTGCTCTTTCCTTTATATTTTGCTTCACAGAAGCCAAATTTTCTTCAATTTTTACATTGGCCGTCAGCAACAGTTTTCGGTGTGTTTTTTGTTTTACTTTTTACTGCAGTCATTACAATTTGCAGAGAATGTTGTGTTTGTTTAGATTAATCCAAACTACAAACAAAAAGGCATCTAACTGAACAGCAGATTTTTCCTGCTGTTAAGCAAAGAACCAGTTTTTAATCGGACCTTTAAGCTCTTTTGTTGTTTTTACATTAAATGGTAATGTGCTGTACATTGTAAAAGACATTATTGGAAATTACAGGTTTTTTTTTGTATTTTAGCAGGAGTAGGTGGAAGCAGGATTAAAGAAATAGTCCCACACAGGGTTCTAGTGCAGGGGTCCCAGAAACTCGTGTATCAAATATGAGACTTGATTTTACATTCTTCTTCTTTCCTTTCGGCTTTTCCCTTCCGTGGTCATCACAGCAAATCATCCGCTTCCACCTGACCAGAAACGGGTAAAAACTCATACATGGATTGATCCTTAACTGGCATAAAACAATAAAAACATTAGATAAGTTAGTTGTGAAATGTGATCAGGATTAGTACTACTGGTAGGCCCAGTTGTAACCAAATTGTATACAGTAAGTGTTCTGGCACACCTGATGCCTCCATGAAGCCCTCAGCAGCATGTTACAGTAACTGTTACACAACAACAAGCTGAAACACATGGGACAACAGAGGCTGCAGGCAGTGCACAGGCAGGTGTTCTCCCAGCCCGAGGCCTCAAGAGGCCACCTGGCATTCACAAACACACACACACACAAGCTCATTTACAGACTGCATGTAGGCTAACAACTCACAACAATGCAACTGCATGAGGATCCCAGGAGCCAGCACACAGACAGGGCAGCTCTTTATCACACGCCATTAAACAGACGAACCTTCGCTTCGTGAAACAGGTACTAAATGGTACAAAATAAGTGGAACAGTCACAAGTTGTGCAAGTTTTTTTTTCTTTTTTTTAAAATAATTTGACTTTAGGGTCAAATAAGATTGTAGTTTTTAATTAAGCGACTACAGACAGTTTAGACAATGTTCTTGTTGTTTTGTGATATAGAATAAATGCATAAAAATCATTAGAAAAAATAAATTCAAAAATTAACTTCTCATGAACCCAGTCAAACATGAACAGTAATCAGTTGTAATTCATATAAACATTAAATGGGGGACCGTGCAACAAACACCTCAGTGCAAAATGGAGCATAGTCTATTATTTATGGCAACATGGGAGTTCATCATTACCTTGGGAAGCAGCTGGTTTCTCACAAGACTCGCAAATCATGTTCCCAAGAAAATCATGTTGCTAAGTTTGCCAGGTTCCAAGTTATCAGGTTAGTTCAGATTAACGAGCCCTCGGTACTAATGACAGTTTCTGTTGACTAAGCTGTTCCTCACAGTTCTTCATGACTAATGTGTCTGGTTGATGTCTTCTTGTGAGTTTGATAGAGCAACAAGATGTTACGACACATTGTAAAATATGTTGGTCCACATTGTGCTAAAGCCAAATTGTCCTTCCTCAGGAGTTTCCATGATGTTGCCGAGGACATTTCTAACCTGGTTGGGGAATAACTCTGTTGATGGTCACGATGTTATGGGCTCTCTTGTGGTTTTAAAATCAGAGGCTTTTAAGTGTGAAATGATGGACCCAGATCTTGACCGACACAATCATTTCCACAATCCTTTCATCTTTCTACTTCCAGAAGTGCGTACTTTTAACTTCTTCACCTGCACCTGCTAATTGTAACGGTAAGGAGTTAAATACGTGGTTAGGGCAAGAAAACTATAAAGAGTATCACTCATTAGTTGCAGCTTCTGTCACACAATGCAACACAAAACAACTAAAACATTGTCACCCAGATGGTGAAACTATTGCATATTTCATACATATTTCGCATGTGGACAGATAAAGTTGCTAGATTTTTTTTAGCCACCTGCTAACTACTACCTGCTAGCTACTTTTTCTAGTGTTTGTGTGGCGGAATTCCCAGAAGGTTCTGTGAAAGAACCTGCTGAATCAGGTTGTAGTTTCACCTTTGAACCAGATAATAGTCACCTGAGATTATCATCATTTTACTTCTTTTTAAAAAAATTTCTGACAAAGGGGCAAACCTACGAAGTTTTGATAAGGGCGCCAGGCAGGGGTAGAGACCAGAAAAAGGGTCTAGATTTGAATGAATAATAAAGTGATTATTACAACTAAAATAGTGTTACGACCCCTCTTTTAAAATTAGGGGAATAGGGGTCAATAACAAAAACTAGTCGGACCAACTTTAAGATATAACAACGATTTATTAATAAATACCCGGATTTAACAAAGATAAACAAGCAAAAGGTGTCATAGGGTGATAAACAAAAGATGATAAACAAACTAAGGTAGGTTATATCAGTCCAGTAACAAAAGAAAATAAATTTAACAAAAGGTGTCTTTAATTTTATGTAAAAATATTTAACAATTTAACAATTAACAAGTAACAATTTAAACAATTAGCAATTAACTTAAATAATTCCTTTCACTTAGTTTCAATTAAACACAATTACTTAATATTACAAACCAAAACTAAATTACAATCCCAAAACTCAAACAATCTCCTAAATGAAAAAAATTTAAAAAACTCCTATACAAAATCCAAACTCAAGATGGCTACTCAAAACGATGAGAGCGTGTCTTCTTAATTTAACTCAACAAACACAATATTGCACACAATCTAATCTCAGGGAATTCTAATGCTCAAACCACAAGGGTATATGCAGACCAGTGTCTCTCCAAAACCAACCCAGCTGGATTACAGCTGCCAAGATTACTGGCGCTTCCTCCTTTTAAAGTCCTTGAGCTCTTCTCATAGGTCCTGAGGCAGGAAGTGCAGGAATGGCGGCGTCCAATCGGCATGGGGCAGAGGTGGGTCCGAACGAATGTAAGCTGGAACAGCCGGCGACCAATTACAAAGCAGCTGGACCATGGGTTTGGGCCCACAGTCTCTGTCAGATCAGCGGCCAATCACAGAGTTGCAATCCCACGGCAGTCTTTACATACACAGCCACAGGCTGTAGGCCTGGGGATGTGACACTCCCACCCTTAAAACTTTGATCCATAAATCAATCTTAGTGGTTTTCTCAATCTGGTAACATAAAAGTTAACAGACATTTTGACACAAATTTCATAATTTCATTTTCACAGGTTACATTTCATTCATTTCCTCATTGCCATCTTGTATCTCTACACGAGATAGGGCATCTGCACACACATTGTCTGGGCCCTTTTTGTGACGAATTTCCAAATGGTATTCCTGTACAATAAGTGTCCGACGCATCAGTCTCTGATTATGATTATACATTCTCGCCAGGAATGTCAACTGATTATGGTCAGTGAGGACGAGTGTTGGCACAGAGGAAAAACCCACGTACACATTAAAATGCTGGAGAGCTAACAGCGATAGAGTCATGCATCTGGTCATGGGTGAACTTCCGGGAAAAGAACCCAACAGGGTGATCAAGCTTTAGCGCTGTCGAGAGCATGTTGGCATTCAGCAGTCCATCAAAAATCTTGCTTTGGACTGGTTAGAGCTGTCAATGGTGTGACAACAGTGTAGAAATTGCGGCAGAAGTTTCGTTAATATCCTGTCATGCCAAGGAAGCGGCACAATGCCTTTCGGTTCTCTGGGACAGTGAATTGACGGATTACTTTGACTTTTGCCTCAAGAGGGTGCACCCTTCCTTGTCCTACTCGACGGCCAAGATAGGAAACTGAGGCCCAACTAAACTCGCATTTAGCAAGGTTCAGAGTCAGCGAAGCATGGTGTAGCCTTGCAAAAACGTCATCTTACGCAGACAAATGGTCTTCCCAGGAGTCTGTAAACACCACCACATCGTCAAGATTGGCCGTACAAGAGGGCAGGCCTACGAAAAATGTGTTAACTAAGCGCTGGAAGGTAGCAGGTTTGTTGCACATACCGAATGCCAATACAGTACATTACAGAAAACGGTCTGGGGTTACAAATGCCAAATTTTCAGACACTCTTTCAGTCAAGGGAACTTGCCAGTATCCTTTTATTAGATCTAGCTTGGTCACATATCGGGCGGATCTGATGGCATCAACACAGTCCTCCACCAGGGGCATCGGGTACGCGTCAATTACTGTTACAGCATTCACCTTCATATAATCGGTTATAAAACGCGGCGAACCGTCGGGTTTAGTTTCAACTAAACATGGAGGACTTCAGGGGCTTTTACTAGGCCTAGCAAAGCCGTGCTGAACTAAAAAGTCAGTTTCTTGATTCATTAGCTGTCTCTTTAGAATGTTACACCTGCATGTATGTTGTTTTACCGGTTTGCTATTACCCACATCTATATCATGTTGTATGACATTAGTGCATGATGGTATATCCTGAAATAAGTTTTTGTACTAACTAAATATAACAGATCTGATCGGTGGCCATCAGGGAGATATTGTAATGTGGACGGTAGGATCTCCAACATCTCGGAGTTACACACAAACGAGGTGTTAGCTTAGCCGCTAAAGTTTCTGACCAGGTTTCTGGCGTATCAGTTGAAGTTGCGGAGATTTTGTCACATGCTACATATGCTTTCAACATGTTTATGTGACATGTTCTAGTCTTTCGTTTAAGTTCAGGAGTTGCAATTACATAATTTGTTTCTGACAAGCATTGCTTGATCACATACGGCCCTGAAAAACACGCGTCTAATGCGGTTCCTGCTAGATCTCCTTCCTTATATGTTCGAACGACTGCCTTCTTATATTTTTTCTTCATGTTCCTTTGAGCTATTTTTAGGGCTTCGGACACAAACGCACGAGAATGCTTTAATCTGTCACGAAAGGAATTAACGAATTTGCTTATGTTCACTTCAGGGGTTGTCTCAATCCAACAGCTTCTCCTGTAGGACCTTTAAATGGTCATTCATTTAAATTTAAAATTACATTTTGTCATTTGTAATTCCGTTAATGAGAAAAGCTTGCTTTGAACTAAATCACAAGTTTTGTGTTTTTTCAACATTTTTGCCCATTTAACTTTTTACAGATTTTTACATCCTCTTCATAAAATGTAAACAGTTTTGGACAGTGTTATAGGTTGTGTAGCCAGATTGGTAAAAGGATGGCAGTAGACAGAGGTCTTCCTAAGTTTATTAGTCAAGGTGCATGGTTCAACTAAACTAAACATAGGAAATGCAAAAACGTAACGCAACTTAACAGTTAACTTAATCAACTAAACACAACTGAAACAAACAAAACTTAACTTACACATGCACCCTGCAACATCATCATGGCCACATACACACACACACACAGAGACAAAAAGCCAGCCTTATATAGGCTTGAGTTCTATTAACAAAATGGCTTCCCTAGGCTCCTCCCATTCCACAGGTGAATCTGTCCTATAAACATAAATTCAACACAATTACCTGACTCATCCCAGTAAACTAAAATAAATACTAATACAGTTTGTGATAAATAAATCCTGGTACCACCTAAAGACCTAGGCAATAAAGAAATCAAGCATTTCCTGTAACACAAACATAATCACTCTCCCCCATACTTGACCCCTTCCCGTGACCTCCTCAAATCAGGAAGGGATGTACTCTTTTCTCCTTTTGTTCCTGAAACTCGTACGTGTGGAGAGTAACATATACCCGTTAACTATTTAACAAACAAAACAGACTTAACCAAATAACCAAAACTAAATGTTAACAATGGTCTGATTCTTACTATAAACAGTTATGGTTGACATTAATATGCATAGGTTGATATTATAACAGTGGCAAATGGTGTGGCTTCACCCACTTTGTCACAGACAGATAAATATTTTCGCCCACGTAGGCAGCTGGTTAGATGATGCTGTATGAATGCTGCATTATAATAAAAGACATAGTGGAGTTGATGTCAAACAACATATAGAAGTTGTAAGAATTATTTTTGATCAAAGAGTTCTTTAAAGATTTGTAATTTTATCTTTTGTGTTTTGACTGGAACTTCATTATTCTTCAGAAACATCATCCAATGTGTGTCGTTACGTGTCTTTATCAGCTGATGGTATCCTTGAGGCGTGACCAGCCCGGCAATCTGAGAGATTTTACCCGGTTGGTCATGCCTCCTGCAGCCCGATGGTCTTTGCAGTAGAGAGTCCCTTGTGTGGGATAGCATGAATTTCCTTTTCCTCATGATTGATGGTGTCTTTGGCTCGCCTCTTGATTTCTATGGCCTTCTTGATTCAACGAATTTCTAGGTGTCCAATCTGATGATTTTTGCATTGTCCTCATTCATGAAAATAGTTGTTTCTTTTGCAGTGGTCTGATAGGGCTGATTTTAGGTTAACTTTCTACTGAAAGATAAAATAACATCTTCTGAAACAACTCTTTGTCTGATCAAAAAAGAATTCTTACAACTACAACTTCTTACTCTTATTAAAGAAGTACCTGCTGCATTCACTTGCACATGGGCATCTAAAGTTTAACTGGGTAAAAGTCAATTTATACTAAATACTTTTTTAGAACTTCATTGGCTATTCTTGGAGTGGCAACTGGAGGTCCAGCTAGATTTTAGTTGTGGCCCATGCTCTCCAGCTCCCAACTGTTGCTAGCCGACTGCCAGCTTAAAGTTACACTTGGTTTATTCATTCATTCATTCATTCAAAGGCACCTTATAGAGGGGCTCATTGTTGCGAGCAGATCGCAGACATGAGCTGTAAAAGAGCTTTTTTCATCAAACCACCTAAAATGTAAAAGGATATTGTGATTGGCAGTATCATTACCACACAAATTATTTGTGGGACCACTCTCATTTTTAGAGCACGTTACCAAATTTTGGCTTTAATGGTAATTTGAACCAAAAAAACTTTTTTTGATGAATATATGTAGTTCATTTACATGCTTTATTATTATAACTCTTCAGCAACCAATATACTGCATTTCACATCCAATCAGTGAGGAAGATTTTCTTCTTCTTTCTTGTTGGTCAGCGGTCTTTCGGAAACATCGCCTTCTATTAAGCAGTTGTTGTAACTAAAGATGTTCAAGAGGTTTGTTTTGGAAATTGCAGTTTAAAAGCAAAGAAAATATATAGTCTGCCGGTGTGAATACACCCTGAAACCTTTACAAATGTTCTAAAATGCTTAACACTTGACTGTGTAGAATATTATTTAAAGGATGGACTATAGTACACAAGGAACAATTATGAACAATTACATTCATAATGGAACCACTTGCCTTTATAAACAAAGGGTTAAAAAACAAGTTTATTTTCGGCCTCATGTTTCACTTCTGTAAAATCACTAGATTTAAATCTTACCCTTGACCAATAGAAGATGGTAAAAAACCAAGTTGAACAAAGGCTTTAAAAACCAAAACAAGCTACAAATAGCTTTAACCTTTGAAGACTCTGCAGGCCAGAGGTTGTTGAGTATTTAAACAGCAGTAGATGTATTTTCCTTAGCTAACAGTCTTAATCCTTGCTGATGTAAAGGAGCATCAGAGCTCAGTCTTCCAGGACAATATATACACACCCTTGTGTTAAGATTTCCAGGCTCTCCCTCTGCAGATGTGTATAATATATTACAACTGATGTTACTGTTAAATGGAAACACTGACAGTGTTGTTTCATGGTGATCTGAAGCATCAACCTCTTCTAAATGAACACCAGACATAAACTGTTGTAGACTGTTTAAATATTCAGTGGCTAATGGTGGGGGGTCTGGAAATGTCACAAATACTGACGAACAGGGGCAAAGTACTGTACTTAAAAGGTATTGAATTGCTATGGCAGGAGTTCATTTAGGATTTATTCAAAGCCCATAAAGTTCACACATCAAGTAAATATACTCATATCTGGCACAGTTTGCATGATTGCATTTGTTATTGGTTGATACTATTATGAAACGATGGTCAACCTGAATGCCAATTTACTGCCTGAAGAGCACAAGCACCGATCAGCTGATCTGTGGCAACGCCATGTTTTTAAGCTTAGCTTCCACCCTGCTGCTTCTGTTAAACCAGCCATTACGTCACTGCAACTACAACCCATAATCAGCACTCATGTTTATTCTGTCTGTTAACTGTTTTAAGCCTCATTAGGACTAATGATTGTTTGAGTCCCCCCCCCCAGTAATAAAAAGAAAAAACACTTTACATGTTAAACAACTTAATCGGTCTTCCTGGGCTGGAAGATCATTAGTGAAAAGTCAACATGAAGAGAGGGAAGAAGTGGTGTTCAGTGTGAAAAAGCCTTTTTTTCCACTTTGCAGTGTTTTTCTGGTTGAATGACACATTTCCTCCTGGCTCTACTCACCGTTCTGCAGCTGCCAATACGCCATGACATGCATTCAAGCCCCAGTTCTTCAGCATAAGCCCGTTTGTGAGAGAATAGCTCATCAGTACCAGGTGGCTGAAGAGAAAAAGGACAAGATGTTCACAAAATGGCTTGATTTTTATTTCAGAGCAGTCCCATTCTGGTTGAACCAAGCTTTGATGTTGCTGCGCACCACTGAGATATTTGCTGTTGCTCATGTGATGAAAATGTGGGATTTTTCTGTGACTTATCCGTGATTGTGTATGCAGCGTTTTTGCACTGCCATTGGCTGTATCTGTGTTTTGGCTGTACTCTCACATACTGCCTTTTGAGCTGGGTCGGATGACCTGAACCTTTATAAATGATGTGCTGTAAAAGAATACTTTCGGCTTGATCTTCTGGCCAAGGTTAACATTTTTTTTTAATTCTTTTTTTTCGCACAAATTTCACCACACACCGTTTCTCCACGAGACATGAGCTTCCAATTTGCATAAAATTGTTAAAAGTGTAGATCTGGTGTTTGTCATGCTAAAATCCAATCATCAAACAAAACAAACAAACAAAAAAAAACCTAAAAACAAACAATTAAAAAAAACAATCTTTCACTTTTTGGTTTGACTTCAGTGTTTAATATACTTTATACCTTTTCAGCTGTTACCACAAATATCTAATTAACCAATCACATGGCAGCAACTGAAAACATGTAGTCATGTAGACATGGTGAAGACGACTTACTGAAGTTCAAATTGAGAATCAGAATGAGGAAGAAATAGGATTTAAGAGACTTTGAACGTGGCATGATTGTTGGTCTGAGTATCTAGGGTTTACATCATCTCTAGTGTTTACAGAGAATGGTCTGAAAAGGAGAAAATATCCAGTGAGCAGCAGTTGTCTGGACCAGAATGTCTTGTTGATGTCAGAGGTCAGAGGAGAATGGGCAGACTGGTTGGAGATGATAGAAAGGTAACAGGATGTCAAAAAAGCACTGGTTCCAACCAAGGTCTGTAAACGCAACATGTCCAACCTTGAAGCAGATGGGCTACAGCAGCAGAAGACCACACCTGGTGCCTCCTGTCTGTCATGGGCTCGGCTTCTAGAGGCTGCCCTTGTTAGTTTCCTTTTTTCCTCTAGGTGCTGGTGGGCGCCGTTGGTCTTCAGACTGGTTCCTAGGGCACAGCTGCCAGTCATCCAATCTGCACAGCTGCCATCCATCTACTCATCTACCGGCAGGGCATTTAAACCACATCCTTCCTCCACTTGACGCCAGAGCGTTGAACCAACAACATTTGGTATCCGGGCTCTCCCAAATTCCGACATTCAGTCTTGCTCATGTTCCTGGTGTTAAACTAGTTTTGTCTTCCAGAGAATCCAAGTTCAGCCTTCCAGAGCCGCGCCTGCACCCCTCAACCTCTACAGACCAAGGACCAGCTGTCTGCCCATTCGCTGCATCTACCTGCCACCAAGACCCTTCTGTTGCCACCAAATAAACTGTTTTTCTCAGTTCTAGAAATCGGTCTACTCCTTGGGTCCACAAACCTTGTCCGCGTAACACTGTCAGCTAAGAACAGGAAACTGAGGCTACAATTCACACAGACTCACCAGAACTGGACAATAGAAGATGGAGAAAC
>JBAMHW010000021.1:24064160-24093917 GCA_037177495.1 Rhadinocentrus ornatus
GGAGTTGCTCCCGGTGAGAGGTGCCGAGCGGGTGTGGGCATGCTCATTGCCCCCCGGCTTGGCGCCTGTACGTTGGGGTTTACCCGGGTGGACGAAAGGGTAGTCTCCCTCCGCCTTCAGGTGGGGGGACGGGTCCTGACTGTTGTTGGAGGGGGTGTTGGAGAGCACTCCTTCCGGGGACTCCCTCGTTCTGCTGGTGGACTTCAATGTGCTCACGTGGGCAATGACAGCGACACTTTGAGGGGCGTGATTGGGAGGAATGGCCCCCCTGATCTGAATCAGAGGTTGCTGGACTTCTGTGCTCGTCATGGACTGTCCATAATGAACAACTTGTTCAGGTATAGTAGTGTCCACATGTGCACTTGGCACCAGGACACTCGAGGCCGCAGCTCGATGATCAACTATGTAGTCGTATCGTCAGACTTGCGGCCGCATGTCCTGGACACTTGGGTGAAGAGAGAGGCGGAGCTGTCAACTGATCACCACATGATGGTTAGTTGGCTCAGATGGTGGGGGAGGATGCCAGTCAGGCCTGGCAGACCCAAGCGTGTTATGAGGGTCTGCTGGGAACGTCTGGCAGGGTCCCTGTCAGAAAGAGTTTCAACTCCCATCTCCAGCAGAGCTTCAACCATGTTCCGGGTGAGGCGGGGGACATTGAGTCCGAGTTGGCTGTGTTCCGTGCCTCGATTGTCGAGGCGGCCAGCCACAGCTGTGGCCATAAGGTCATCGGTGCTTGTTGTGGCGGTAACCCCCCAAACTCGTTGGTGGACACCAGCAGTAAAGGATGCCGTTAAGCTGAAGAAGGTGTCCTATCAGGCCTTTTTGGCCTGTGGGACTCCAGAGGCCGCTGATGGGTATCGGCGGGCTAAGTGAAGCGCAGCTTCGGCGGTCGCTAAGGCAAAAACTCGGGCATGGGAGGAGTTTGAAGAGGCCATGGAGAATGACTTCCGGACAGCTTCGAGGAGATTCTGGTCCACCATCCGGCGGCTCAGGAGGGAAAAGCAGTGCTCCGTCAACACTGTGTACAGTGGGGATGGGGGGCGGCTGACCTTGACTCGGGACGTTGTGAGGCGGTGGAGGGAGTACTTCGAAGACCTTCTCAATCCCAAAACATCTTCCGATGAGGAACTGAGTCTGGGGTAGCTGGTGCTGGCTCTCCCATCTCTGGGGCTGAGGTCGCTGAGGTGGTTAAAAAGCTCCTAAGTTGTTGATATCTAAGATCAGTTTTATAATGTGAATAAGTGCTCACACTTAGAGCACACTTAGAAAAACAGCAATAACAAGATTTGTTCAACAATCAAGGTTCAAATATATAAGCTAATGAAAACAAGAAAACAGACACAAACAGTATGAATTAATTAAAATCTACCTGGTTGCAGAGATTAATGTAAAAGTACATTTGAAAATTTGCAAAGTGTACTTTAGTTTTATGCACATGTTCCTTTTTGACGACGTATTCACACATAGCTCACACATACACTCTCTAAAACAAAAATAAAAAGATAAACTACTCTTCTCAGTTATGTTTGGCCCATCATTTGTTCAGTGGTTGGATAAAATGCATGATGATAAAATTGATGAACTTGAGCTTCATGTCTTTCATTCATAAATTTAACTTTGGATCTTTTTAAAAACAACACTACTTTTGTCTACAAAAATTGATTTTTTAGTTACAAACTTAATTATCTAAATATGTAACCGACTAGTTCAGTTAAATAAATACTTTCTTGAGGGGAAAGAACATAATTAGGTGACAAGAGAGTTTTGGTAAGAGGACTGAAAAAATGCAACCCCATCTGTCTTAAAAACCATGTAAAATATTAAATAAAGTCACTTAAGACTGACCAATGCACATATTGAATAGTTAAATATGTGTGTTACAAGATTTAGTTTTGAAATATACAATTCAATTTGGTGGACTTACAACATGGAAATGTGCTCATTCGGTGAAATGACCCTCAAAGACAAAGTGCGTCAAATGGGTCGCTGCCGTGACATAATTTGGATTATATATTTTAATTAAGCCTTTAGAGTTAGGTATTGTTAAAGAAATGTATCTTGGAACTGCACATGTTTGTCTGACTAAATTTTGTGCCCCTTCTGGCACAGTTCTTCCTTTTCTTTAAAACTATTTAATTAGGTTTAAAGTTATTTGTGGTCTTAGCTATGCATTTTTTTCTGATTGACTTCAGGAAAATATCACCATCATCATAAAAAAAACTGTCTTGTTACACAAAGCAAAAATATCTTCTTTTTTGGTCCACTGAGTTGGCTTCACAATGCACCAGAGCCGGCTCAGTGATGTCCAGTGATGGGAGTAATGATGTTAAAAAAAACAGCGTTACTGATGTCATTACTTCAGCAGGCTGAAACTGTCTTCATCTGCCGTGGGCTTACGGGGAGAAACAACCATATAAGAGATAATAATGGACTGAGGAAGAGTAAAATCTCACGACAGGCATCCACACACACAAACGACCCAGCAACAGTGAGTCCAGAGAAAACAAAGGCGGAGTTTTTAAACCAGAATCACAGACATCACCTTTCCCTCATAGAGACAGACATTATTACCAGTGGGGTGCATTCTCTCAAACACTGTCCCAGCTTGTCTGCTTTTCTATTTACCTTGTTCATATATTGGGGTCCTAAAAAACACACAAAAAAAACTTATTCATAAAGATTATGATAGTTTTAAACATAAAATTTACAAATGTATAATTGGGTGTCCAGTTACAAAGTTTTAAATCTGAATGTGGCTCTGACTCAGCGATAGAAGTTGATTTTGGTCATATAGGAGCCTTGTAACAGTGGTGAACAGAATCCACTTAAAACCACTTTACCCTCCCAACATGCTTCCTCTCTGAGGCCAGAGGTTTATCCTCAGTTTTAGAATCACAGACAGCTGCTCTGACAGTGTTCATTATTCCCTGTCTGCTAGATGTGTAGTCTGTGCTGCTTTGCAGCCATGGTTGGTGTGCTGCGGTCATGCGAAGCTACGTTTGATTGGTAAAAAATACGGCACGCACAGCACCTCAGTAAAACGATGCTTTTGAGAAAAATGAACTAACACTTAAGTTTGATGTCAAATAGGGAGACCATAAAATATCATCTCACGGGCCTCAGTTGGCCCATGAGTTTACTGCAGCTTAGCTAGCCTCTGGCTGGTACACATTCAAAGTTAAACTATATTTTCAATGCTAGATAAAACCACATACCTCTACACTAGAACCTCTTTTCTTCCTCCTTTTAAACTTTCTAAAAGCTGCTTCTGGTCCCTTGGACGAGTTGTTGACGTCTGCCCCACCATAACTTGTCCCTCTCCGTCTCTCGTAACGCACGGAGCAGGACAGGTTCTATGAGAAAAAATGCAGGGTGGAGGGTAGTGTTAATATTTTTCTGTATCTATTTGCCATTTATTTTCAATATAGAGAAAAAGGAAAGGTTGCCTTTTTTGTGCTATTTATTCTGTTTCTTTTTGAGATCTCACAGCAGCGCCACCTCCAGTATGTGGCGCCCTAGGCAGCCGCCTATGGCCTATGTCAAGAACCGGCTCTGCACAAGAAAAAAAACAAGAACAAACGCTCTCAAGTCAACTACATTTTAATGAAAGTTGCACTCTGTATCAGAGAAAAGAAGGCAATGTGGGTCTATCAACACAGTTCAGTAATTTTGGTTTTGTGTTTTCACATTTTGCATGAAATCAGGGGTGGACACCACATGTGGCTGGGATAGCCACCCCTCTGGCTTTCAGAGAGTTACTTATGTACTCATGGAACCTGAGTTGTATTAAATGGGCTGTGCTCATAAATCACTTTCTAGTTGTTTTGTTTTTTTACCTCTCACCTTCACACACCAATGAGCACATCGGAAGCTATGTAGGGTTCAGCATCTTGCCTGAGGACACTTTAACATGTAGTCTGGGGAAGGCAGGATCGAACCACTAACCTTCCAAATGACGACCGCTCTTCTGCAACTACTTCTGTATCAATCATTCAGTCAGACTTCCATTGTATAGCACTTTTAATGAACTGAATGTTGTACTAATCTCTTTAAAATTATATAAAAGCAAAATGCAATATTAATCAAAAGCAGCATTAAAAGAAATAGACCCCAACGGTGCAGCCCATCCTACCCTATTACAGCTCAAACCTACTTCAATAGAAGAACGAATCAAACTTTATTTTTAAAGCACTTTTCATACAAAAGCAGCGCAATGTGCTTTACATAATAAAACCCACTTCTGAATATGTAAAAAAGAAACAAAACAAACCTTCCCACACTCAGGTATAAAACATTGAAGTTCAATAACACATCTGATCATACTTTCTTTTTTATACACATCATCACATTTACACGTCAGTTTCTGCGCCACTCAATGGGAGTACTGTTTCAGCCTGACCATCCTGATAATAATTATCTGATTCCACCTCTGCATAAGACCATGTTCATCCCATCTGTCTACCACTTATAACTAAGCTAAAATAAAATAACTACTTAATGTATAGTAGCAACATTTTATTCAGACATGAATTAGTCCCAAGAGAATAAGTTTAATTAGCTTCCACAGACATTTCACTAAAAATATGTCTTATTTTTCATTTATCTGGTATAGTACATACAGGAAAGAATTGACAATTTATCATTGAACTGTCATTGATCCAATGGCTTTTTTCACTTTTACCAGGTCAATGTCAGTTAGGCCGTATCACGTCTTCCGGGACAGAAATTTGATTTACAAAAAAATGTTGAATTTGGTCAATATATATTGATTTACAGCATGAGCAAAAAAAAAAAAACAACAACAAAATTTAGTCATTTTCAAAATGGAGGGGATGCACTAAGAGAGCTCTAAAATCTGCTCTACAACAAACTTCCGTATAAATAAAATAAAATCTAACCTTTATCAACCATAGATCAACAATGCTGTTAACTGCACCATGCAAACCTTCAACCAAAAATCTAGTATAGTATATAGTTATTAATTTATGTAATTAATTTTTACAATTTTGTACCATTTTAACCCTCGTTAAGAAAAAAAAGGACACTAATACTTTGTAACATCTACATTTTGAGTGCAATGGAGAAACATTTCCCGGGTCAAATGACTCTGATCAGCATTGATGGAAACATCATGCCCTGGTGCACATGCTAATTTTCACTGAAGGTGCTTGTTGTCTGTAACGCCTCACACAGTGGCTCTGAAACTGAGAGCATCTGCTCACAGATAAAAATAGACAAGAATGATTCACTTTTCCGTTGCAGCTCACAGCCCATTTGTCCCACTGTGTTATGCTGATGGTCATTGTCCGGTCTAAAATTATAAATTAGCCTAATTATCATTAGAAAAACAAGATAATCAGAAACTCTCACTAGTAGCAAGTCATCTATTCACCTCATGTCCTATAGACATGTATTCTATCCATTAACAAATACCTTTGCCATTGTAACTTTGCTATAAATACCCAGTCTGGCATTTTGTTAAAGTTGTCAATAAATATTTAAGATGACGGAAACACAGTTATGAGTTTATTCTGGGTTTTTTTTACTTACTTGCAGGTTTAAATATAAAATTTTTCTTTTTTTTTTTATTGTTGTTCATATTTAAGGAAGATCAGATTTGCCTTGTGGGATTAGTGCTTTACTTGTAAACTGAGTGACTGTGCAAACTGAACTCTTGGTAATGGTGAAGTCTAAAGCGGAACAGGTTTGCATTCACTTGTGTATATAAGCAGTTAGATGCGGGGCTCTGCTGACCTTAGAGAGGACATTTTCTTATGTTTTTGCAACTTTTTTGTGTTGTGAAGTTTTTCTAATTGCATGATAGATGGAGAAAATTGGAAATATTGTATCTCGAAGTAGTTTAAAGATCTGCTGAGTCTGTCAACCTTAAAAAAAAATTAAATAAATAAAAGAATAAAAAGAATTTTTGGGCTCCTTGTGAGATTTGAGCTGTCAGTTCATTTGCTTAAACTTCTCTTCAGTCTCTGTTTGGAAAGACCAGCCACTTCTAAAGACTTTATAAATACTCTGTCTCCTCTTGTCTCAGCAATTAGCAAACACAGGTTCTTTTAAGCTTCTGCACTCCGAAATCCAAAATAATTTTAGCCAAAAAAGCTGAAGAATGCCTTTTAAGTGAGTATAGCTGAGTCTTTTCAAGGAAGATATTTTATCAATTGGCTATGTAATTAAACATGAATTTTCAAGTTGTGGTCTTGTAAACAAAACTTTCTGAAGGAAGTACTTGTAGGAATGCTGGGAAGACTAACTAATCTTGCTGTTTGACTATGAAGATTTAGCAGCCTCTGGGGCGGTGGTACGCAGCTATACTGTGAAGCAACATCTGTACAAATATAAACTTCATGGGAGAGTCACAAGAACACAACGTTCTTTTTGACCCCAGCTCAAAACTTAAACAGAAGTTTGCAAATGGTTATCTAAACTAACTTGGTACATTTAGGAAACAAGTCCTATGGACTATGATGTTGTCAAAAATGATCAAAGCTCTTTAATTGTTTGGTAGGAGGGTGGTACAGTGATGCTTTGGGCTTGTGTTTCAGATGGTGGTGTAGCACAGTTGCTTGTTTAATCACAACATTTGTTCATCTTAGAAACATCCATTTCAACCACAGTTCCAGGAGGAACAATATAGCATTTTCTTGAATTGCTACATAATTTTTAAGGTTAGTGTTATTTTAAAAAATTAGAAAAATCTCTCCTCATTGTCTCCTTCTGAGTAGTTTTTTATCTTTTTTTGCTTAGCATGCCTAAGTTTGTTCCGGATTTGTCAAACAGAGCGCTTTGACCAGTATTTGCTTGACAAAGTTATCAGAAAAAGTCCCCATAGATAATAGTCATGTTTCACAGTCTTATTTCTTGTGTTTTGTGTTTTGTCCATTTTGGTTTGGCATATTTTGATCAGGTTTAAAGTCTGGTGTTGGTCATGTTTAGTTTCTGTTATGATTTGGGGGTTATGTGGTGTTTTAGTTCTGTCATGATTTTGGTTATATTTCTGGGTTTTGTCATGTTTAGTTTCTGTTTAGATCATGGTTTGAGCTTTTGGTTTTGTCATGTTAAGTTCAGTTTTCCCTCATGTGCTCTGTTTTCTGTCCCTGGCTCATTAGCTCACCTGGTTTGATTTTGATTCACTTCACCTGTTCTCAATTTGTTCCCCTGTGTGCATATACTCCATAGTTTCAGTTAATCCCTGTCAGATTCAAATGGTTTACACCCTGTCGTGTGTGGTTGCCTGTCCTGATTTTGAGGAACTAAATCTTTGTCAACTGCACTTTTCTGCCTCCGGTCTTGACTGTCTGCATTTGGGCCCTCACCACCTCCACCATTCATGACAGATAATCACTAGAAAGGGTTAGGAATTCACCAGTTTTATGAACTCTGCCTCTAACAAACACTTTAAAATACCACACATCCCCAAGAAAAGAAAACCCAGACAAGCGAGAGCACATCCAGCAGACACTCAGCTGGTGTTTGGTCTCTGACATTCTTTTCCTTTGTGAGCTGCAGTTTGAGTTCGCTCCGCCTCTTCTGTTTGACATTCCTATCTTTTATGTGCCTGTTTGTTAATTAGCTTGAATGTTTTTATTGCTTGGCTAATTAGCATAGCTTTACAGTGAGGTGATACCCGATTCTGTTTCCCATGCTACAATACATTACCATTAACCAGAGTGTATTGCGGTGTGGTTGCTTTCAGATGTCTGTTCACACAGTGTGATGGATGGGAAAAAGTGGTCCATTTGTCACTCAGTGCCATTAACAGGCACCATTCCCAGGGCTGAGCAGCTCAGGCTAGAGGTTGTAACTTATGAGAAATAAAACTGTACTTGAATTTTTGGTTGACCTGACTTTGGTCATATGGCATGTCCTTGTTTTTTCTTCACTCGTTTGTAATGTAATGTAATTTAAGAATTCACAGATATTATGTCGTAATTCTACTATGAGTGTTGCATTTATGTTAAATTCTTTCTTTATCAATCCATATTTTCTAACTCCGTCTGCACTTTTGGAATTATTTTCTGACATTAAAACCTTATTTAGGAAAATATTGGGTATTTGAAGAACTTTTGCTTTAAGAGAAAACAAAAACCTTCTTCATATTGCAAATTTTAGATATTTGAAGTTCATACTAGAAAGTCTCACTCTGGCAGTCCTTAAAATTGTAAAACGATTAGTTTTTGTCACAAAACTCTCATCCTAAAATGGTTTGGTGTTGACTATGAATATTGATTTGCGAAGTTTAAATATATCCAAATTGGACCTGGGCAGGTTTGGTTTACTCTGGCCTTTTTTTCAGTCTGTGGTCTTTTGCACAAATAACGGTGTAATCCAGCTGTAAACATTTAACCAGAGAGCCATTCTCTAGAAGAGGAAGCTACAATAGTTACATTATTCATAAGAAAGTGGACGTGTCAGAATGGTAATGATATAAGGTTTGTTTTTCTTCTGTTGAGACGATAATAGTAGGATGCTGTAACATACAGTATGGTAAGGTGTGTTACAACATCCTACTATTATTGTAAAAAAAAACAAACTTATTAAGATAAGACAAAAATTAAAATCTTTCAGTTATCAGAATGGTAAAGTATTCTCTGTCTATCAACAATAGTAGAAAGACACTGATTACAAGCAATGAGCCGCAGCAACAAGTTCCTGGCTCAGGTGACAAGCTGATTTCGCTGTTGGGTTGTAGCTGTATAATCACAAGTTCCTGGCCATAGCCCAGGTTTGGAGGTCCCGACTTGTTTGGCAGCTGGCTTAGGTAGTTCCTGAGCTTGGACTGCCATAACTCAGCTAGCGTATATGCTCCAGACTCAGCTTGGAGGTCCACTTTCCTCAACTACATCGAGAGTTCTCAGTTTAGCACTCAGCTAGCTTCAGGTTCCTGACTAGCTCAGGAGCTAACCGAGAGGTTGCTCGGCTTTGATGTCAGGTGCAAACCTACAATTTTCATTTAGTCAGTGGATCTCCAGATCTGTGATTGTCCCTCACCTGAGAGCTACTCGTTAGACCAAGAACTGACTTAGCTAGCATAGCTAGCATGCAACTCCAGAGGTCCCACTCACTTGCCTGAATTCCTGGCCTTAATGTTTGGGAGTGCTAGCTTGGCTCACTCCAGGCTCCTGTGACTGAAGACTCCACCTCATTCGCCTGAGAGTCAGTTTGGCTAGCTCCTGAGCTCTCAGCAAAGAAAATCTGTTTCAGCTAGTGTCTCTTATGTGCTTTGCTCAGTGACAGAGGGCCTTGGCTCTGTTTTCCACCAGGCGTCTGCTGGCTTCCTTTTGTAGCTTTCTAGATTTTTGTTTGATCAATTCCCCATGGTGAATGCAGATCAGTACAGCTCCACTCTGCAAGCCATTAGGACCAGTTCCTCTAAAATGTCTACATTCAACGTGAATGTTGCCTGACCTTGCTTTTCTGGGTAGTGTTGAAAGTCAGTGAAGGTTAATGATATGCTTTGTAACACATAAAAAAACCAAAACATTTATATTAACAATGTTAAGAACTTGATTTTGTGCAGAGCAGCACTTTATGACAAAAACTGAAAGTAATCCATTTGTATTTTGTTGACAAATTAAGCAATCCAAAACAAAACAAACAAAAAAAAATGACAGAAGAGCAAATACTTGGGAAAAGCTCTTAGACATTAGCTAAATGTTTCTGGAACATGTCACCCAGAACCGCCCCTTCCTCATTAATGATTTTAATTGTGTTTGGACAACAATTATGGTACACCAACAGGGAAAATGATTTATCAGGCTTTTGGCTTTACAGCTAAACAATGTAGACAAATAAGACCAAAAGCAACATCCTACTAATTGCTCTGATAAGTACACTGAGTAAGAATTTTTTAAAATGTCTGTCTTAAAATATGGGTAATAGCAGACATTCCTGCACATGTTAGCTAACCATTTAAGTCATGATTGGGGACATAGTTAGCTAGCCATAACTGTGCTGGTTTCATCCAGTCAAACCCATTAAATGATCACGAGTCTGCAAGAGACAGACTGATGTTGATGATGATCTAACTAGATTAATGCTTCTTCTATATCCTATATGATGGTGAGCCTGCCATGTGAACTTCAAAAATATTACTTAGGGGGAGAAAATATTGCTCAAATACCAGTAGAGAGCATTAAAAAACATAGAAAAAATAGATTTTGTTTATTCCTCTGGTGTGGTGTGTGCAGATGTTTCTATGGCTTGATTCTCACTGTGCTGGAAAACTCTGAAAGTCTGTGCAATTCAGATTAAACATAGTCTATGGATAGGACTCTCTCTCAGCAAATTAAATAACAAAAATAATAAATAATTAAATAAATGCCACTTTTTGTTTTATTTTACTCATGATAGCATGCTGTGCTCAGTATGGCAAACAATTTAAGGCTGCTGTCTCTATGCTGTTATGTTAAACCTCTGGTCAATAATTCAAGCTCACAGGAGAGCAAAAGTGAATATTGGTTTTGGCTTTTAGGGTTTGAGAGAAGTAGTCATGATGTTAGAATAACAGTAAAGAAGGTTAAAGACTAAATTAACATACAGGCCTGCTCCAGTAAAAGGGAGAAGAGGTGTGTTGGAAAGACTGATGACACCATTTCTGTCAAACCTCTGGTAGCTTGGTAGCATGTGAGCAGGGTCAACAGTCAACCATGTTCTCCATCCAGAGTAGAAGAGTGAACCACACCTTTAAATGTTCTGTACAATATTCAAATTCCAAGTCAGTTGTAATGGTATGGGTAATGCATATAAAAATTATTATTTATAGGATAGGAGTTTGAAGAGAAGATTCAAAGCAATCCATTGGTTTCCTTAGCTAGGCAGTTATTTTCATGAATTGGTTTAACTCAGTTATTTTGAAATAGATTCCTCCTCCTCCTGTCCTTTTGGCTTTTCCCCTTCAGGGGTCATCACAGCGAATCATCTGCGGCCCCCTGACCCGGTACGGAAGTCGCAGGATGTATTCACACGTTCATTTGGCACATGTTTTACGGCGGATGGCCTTCCTCACGCAACCCTCTGCTTTTTTTCGGGCTTGGGACCAGCCCTCAAAGAACACTGGCTCATGCCATCCTTGGGGCTGCAGATGCCAGGGCTTAAACCTGTGAGCACATGCATGCAAAGCACGCGCTCCACATATTATCAAATAGATTAATGTGGGAACTCAAAATTACCCACAATGCATCTTGAAAAGTAGTGAGCATTGATGGTCACTAGACGATCAATATAGACCACAATGCATTGCGGGCAGAAGCTCAACATGGCGCAAGGAGGTGGAAAAACATTTTTATTAAATAGATATGCAACAAAGTAGAAAATACAACAATACCAAAAACTTTGGACTGGATTTAGAATGACATCTTGACGCACATTGTGGTTGCCATGGTGACGGCTGGTAGTACGTGGTCTGCGGCAAGGGAAAAATCGGCAGCTTCGTGTCCCAATCGCCAAGAGAATGAGTGTACTATGTAGTGAACGAGGGGTTAGGGAGTAGGGTGGACATTTGGACACAGGTCAATAGATGAGCAAGTGTTCTTGTTGTTTGTCTTGTTTTCCCATTCAGAAATTCTTGATGCAGCGCCACCTCTGGCAAGGATGAGATATGTTTTTCAAAAGGTTTGGTCAGTGTGACTGAATGCAGTGTGAAAGCAAGTCTGGACCGGCTGAATGTTGCAACCCCCAATTTAACTAAGTCCCCAATTTAACTAAGTCTAGTGGACTATTAGGTGTGAAAATGGCGTAAGACATCTTCACAGGTAAAATATTTACACTGAGACAAAGAATTGTTTATAAAGCTTGCAAGTTTAAAAACAAAGTGTCACAAAAGTTGGTCAGGGTATGACCTTATTAATATGTCTTTGGTGGGTATTAATTACTTTGAATAGCAAAGCATTATATGACAAATCATAACTTATTTCTACCTTGGTATGGACCATTAAAACAATCCTACTTTTACCTGGACCACACCTCATTGGTAGCTACTTTGATTTTGAATTATTCCATCCATCCATCCATTTTCTGCCGCTAATCCAGAGTCGGGTCTCGGGGGGAAGCTGCCTAAGCAGGGAAACCCAGACTTCCCTCTCCCCGGCCACATTCACCAGCTCTTCTGGAGGGATCCCAAGGCGTTCCCAGGCCAGTGAAGAGATGTAGTCATCCAGCGTGTCCTGGGTCTTCCCCGGGGCCTCTTTCCGGTGGGACGTGCTCGGAACACCTCACCAGGGAGGTGTCCAGAAGGCATCCTGACCAGATGCCCGAGCCCCCTCATCTGGCTCCTCTCGATGCGGAGGAGCAGCAACTCTACTCTGAGACCCTCCATGATCACCGAGCTTCTCACCCTATCTCTAAGGGAGAGCCCAGCCACCCTGCGGAGAAAACTCATTTGGGCCGCTTGTATTTGCGATCTTTTCTTTCGGTCACTACCCACAGCTCGTGATCATAGGTGAGGGTGGAAACGTAGATCAACGGGTAAATCGAGAGCTTTTTGCCTTTTGGCTCAGCTCCTTCTTCACCATGACAGACCGATGCAGCGTCCGTATCACTGTAGACGTGGCACCAATTCACCCGTCGATCTCCCACTCCTTCCTTCCCTCACTCGTGAACAAGACCCCGAGATACGTGAACTCCTCCACTTGGGGCAGGACCCCATTTCAGACCCGGAGAGAGCGCTCCAACCTTTTCCGGCTGAGGACCATGGTCTCAAATTTGGAGGTGCTGATTCTCATCCCCACCACTTCACACTCGGCTGCTAATCGCTCCAGTGAGAGCTGAAGATACCGGCCCAATGAAGCCAACAGAACCACATCATCCACAAAGAGCAGCGACCCAATCCTGAGGCCACCAAACCAGATCCCCTCAACACCTCGGCTGCGCCTTGAAATTCATAAAAGTTATGAACAAAATCGGTGACAAAGGGCAACCTTGGCGGAGTCCAACTCGCACTGGAAATGATTCAGATTTACTGCCGGCAATGCAAACCAAGCCATGACACTGGTCGTACAGGGACCGGACTGCTCATTTAAGTGGGTCCGGCACCCCATACTCCCTGGGTAACCCCCACAGGAGTCCCAGGGGGACACGGTCAAATGCCTTCTCCCAGTCCACAAAGCACATGTAGATTGGTTGAGCAAACTCCCATGCCCCCTCAAAGACCCTGAAGAGAGTGTAGAACTGGTCCACTGTTCTGCGACCGGGATGAAAACCCCACTGCTCCTCCTCAACCCGGAGCTTGGACTAACCGATGAACCCTCCTCTCCAGCACCCCTGAATAGACCTTCCCAGGGAGGCTTATTCCAAAATCTCAAATTAGCATCTTTTAGCATCCTCTCCACCTGCAACCACTTAATAGTCTGATTCTGCTGGAGGTTTTTCTTCCTGTCAAAATTTTTTTTTTCTTCATAGTAAAATTATCAATCCATTGGTAATTTTTGCTGAGAACCAATACCTCACACCAAATTGTGAGGTTTAATTTAGATTAGATACTGATGGCATTTTCACCCATGATTATTGCCTTGCATTAGAAGCATTATTAGGCATGTCATGATTTAGGCACGATGTCCAGCCACCAGCATCAGAGACTTACTGCCAGACTTGGTGTAAATCTCAGGTTGCTTTTATGCAGCCGGAAAGAACTGAGCCAGTGTGAATGAAAGCTGGTCTCCCCCAACAGTATCAAAGATGGTGCTGGCTCTTTGTCAAGTCAAAGACATAATGAGATCTTAGCCGTTCTGAGTCAGCCCCTGAGAGTTTCCTCCACCAAACGTCTGGGGCCAGCCGTGGGTCAAGCCTCTCCTTGTGATTTATGGTCTTCTTTATCAGACATAATAAGCATTCACACAATTAGCTGGAGACACGCTATCAGAGTCCAGTGCAGTGTCAGCGTTGACCCTTTCAGACACAGCTGCCTCTTAAGAACGGCCTGGCAAAACCTGGGTTTCTGCTTTTAATAGGCGGAAATCGAAGCTTCACCCACAGCAGCCGCAGCTCGTTACGCCGCCTCACAAGAACAGCTCTCTCCTCGTTACTACAGAGCATCGGAGCTGTTTTTTAGCTCGCATCCAGCTGCCATTTTTCAGGTCTTTAGCCCAGTAAATCACTTAGTGTTAACATGTTATTTCAGCATTGACTCTGACTGCTCTGGCATGTACCCCTTTTCTCCCTTTTTAACAAAAAAAAATTAAACGGTTCCCATATGCAGCAGTGTCAATATGTTTTTTTCAAAGTCTTCTTTAAAACTAATACAGTTTTACATGCACTTGAGCAAAAGTAAGCTCTAAATCCTCCCATTTTTAAGATACTTTTAAATGAGCTCATTAAAACAATATGATTACACAAATTGTAACAATGCTGTAAACAGTTTATGTTACTGTAAGATTAACTATGGAAAATAGAAAACCCGAATAAAATAAAACTTTACATTATCTATGTCTATGTATGTCTAGGGCGGTCGTTTTGTAACCCTAGGGTTGCTGGTTCGATCCTCGGCCAAGTCGAGTTCATGTCAAGGTGTTCTTGGGCAAGACACCGAACCCCAAATTGCTCCTGATGGCTCATGGTGAGCGCCTTGCATGGTAGCTTCGGCCATCAGTGTGTGAATGTGTGTGTGAATGGGTGAATGTGATGTATAATGTACAGCGCTTTGGATATAAGCGCTATATAAATACAGGCCATTTACCATCTAATACCAATTTTTGGATTTAACAAAAAAAAGAAAAAGAAAAAATAGTACTCATTTTTGGCATATAAACATAATTCCGTAAACTGAGAGAAAGAAGTAATATTCAGAAGCCCTGAGATTAACGTAAAAATTTTGGATTTTTTTATTTACTGTCAGTTTTATAGGAACACATAAAACATTGATTCTACATGGCTAGGTGTAATTTTTACATGAACAAAGATTTTATACAAATAGATTAATAGACGAGTTCATTATAATAAAAATTAACATGTATGTGTTCCACTCTAGATGTCCTAAAGCAGAGGTCACCAATAAGCTACTTTTGTGGTCTTCATAGTAGTGGTCAGGAAACACGCAGATCAATTACATGTGAGTTAAACTGTCCCATGTGACGCACTCAGCCATGTAAGTCTGTGAAGCTCCAAGTGGTAAATGTTGCAGCACTACAGCGCAGGCAAACGAGAGTTTAAGTGGCAGGTAGCAAGACAGTAGCAGCAGAAGGAAAGCTAGCTAGATAAAATAAAGGCAGAGGTACAGACTGCGCCAGAGAAAGTCTGCCTGTTTTAAGTGATTTTTGACTTGTTTTTCTCTAGCTTGCAAATATGGGTTTTGGGCTTGTTTTCTTCGTGTAGTTGCTCATTTGAGCTGGTTCTGCTCCTGTTATTAAGCCCCCCTGATTCTCTCACAGCTGTCCACAACAAAGCAACAACCCATGAATGCGGAACGGGAAACGGGAGACCTTTTTTATCATGAAGTAGTGTAAACACTGTTTCTGTTGGTTACTGGTGCCATAAACAGGGAATATGTAAAATACAGTTATTTTTACACAGGTGGCTTTAGAGTATAATATAATATAATTTAAAATATATATAATATAATATAATATAATATAATATAATATAATATAATATAATATAATATAATATAATATAATAGAGTATACTTTATTTAAAAGCAAACTTGTTCAGTTATATTTTAACACCATGATGTCCTCAGGTCTGACCAAATCACTTAAAGCAAAATTTAACAATAAATCCTACAAAATAAGGACTCAAAGCTTAAAATAAATAGTGCCATGAATAAAAAGGTTAGACTTTAACCTTTATTAATCCCTTTGGGATGACTCCCTGTTTAGTTGCGTCAGGTTTCTTAGGTTGTCATGTTTTGTTTTCTGTTCTGGCTTGTTTTATTTTATAAGTCCTAACTCTGCTGTTGTTTCAGGTACCTTTACTTCCTGCCATTGTGTCTCCTGTTCAGTAACTGTCTGTCCCGCCCCCGTTTGGTTCCACCTGTCATCCATTATCTTCTGTGTATACATTGTCTGCGTTTTCCCTTGTGTTGTTGCCAGATCGTCTTCTCATGTTTCATGTCATGATCGAAAGCAATGGAAAGACTAATGAGAATATTGTAAATCCGAGAACTCATCCAGTTGCAATAAATCAGGTAAACCTTCTCCTGCTGTTCGGAGTCTTCGGGGTCCTCTGCCTGAGCACCGCCTAACACTCCCTCAGGGAAATTTAAAATTTCCAGTAGCACATAAGAAAAGCAGCACACAGATAAAAAGAGCAACACAGAGATAAATAAAGATAAAGTAATGACATAAAAAGCTGAATGTGGCTTTGTATGGAATAGAAGTTAAATTTATTACACTATAAATGAGAATGAGGTTATTACACCAAGGAAAACTGTCTATCTCTGTGTGTACATGTGTTGTACAAGTAAATATAAATAGCCACCCCCCATTCTCTACTGTTCTCTGTCCTCCTCCCCCCAAGTGAGGAGTTGTAGAGTGTGATGGCATGATGGACAAAGGAGTTCTTAAGCCTGTTGGTCCTACACTTGGAAAGGAGCAGTCTTTCACTGAACAGGCTCCTCTGGTTACTGATGACGGTGTGCAGAGGGTGGCCGGCATTGTCCATAATGTCCAGGAATTTGTCCAGAATCATAAACTCTGCCACCGTCACCAGAGTCCAGCTTCATGCCGACCACAGAGCCTGATGAGTTTATCCAGTCCAATGTTTAAAGAACTGGCTGCACTATACAAATTGTGAACAGCTAAATTCATCTATGTTTTCATAGATCTATGTTGTTATACACTGATCATGCACTTTTTGCATTACTTTTCTTTTTACCCAATAGCTCAACATGTCAAGCTCCATGTTCAATTAAACTTTTCCAGAGGATCTGCCAACATATTTACAGGAAACGTGACCTTTCCAAAAAACCAACATCACTCTAAAATATTCATTTTTACAGAAATATTACAGAAAGATGTTGGATGCCTGTGACATTTTTTAAAGCATATTTCATCTCCAGAGGATACACCACAGTATTTCCATTCAGTACATTTGACCTTCCAAAAATGTTGCCACTAAGGTCAATGTCGTGAATTTTGCATGCACCAAATTATAACATGTTACCAGCACAGTCATGGAATTAGCCGACGATATGCCTACTCCCATTAGGATGGACCCCAAAGTGTTGCCCAATCATCCAGTGCTAGAGTTTGCTGAACCCTAACGTTCATGGTCCCAAGAGAATTCTTTTGATTTTGGACATTCATGTGGTCACGCATTTTTTAACACGACAACATTTAGACTCAGTTTACCTCCATATCAACTAAAAAAAAAAAAAAAAACATTAAGTAAAATGGATCCTGGAGCCTGGGGCGGCGTGGTGGAGCAAGCAAGGTAGAGGGGTCATCTTGTAACCTGAGGGTTGCCGGTTCGATCCTTGGCCAAGTCAAGTTCATGTCGAGGTGTCCTTGGGCAAGACACCGAACCCCTAATTGCTCCTGATGGGTTGTGGTTGAGCACCTTGTATGGCAGCTTCTGCCATCAGTGCATGAATTTATGGGTGAATGTGATGTATTCTGTAAAGCACTTTGGGTATCATTCCAGGTACAGTAAAGCGCTATATAAATACGGACCATTTACCATTCTCCTTCTGGATATCCTGACATAATACTACACCACAATGGACACAGCAAGTACACCACCGCATGAACCTGGCCCTTCTTCAGCTACGGATCCATCTACAGGTCTCACCCAGCTGACTGCAGTCGCCATGGGGTTAGAACAACGAGTGGGTAGACAGGAGGCTATGATGGCAGATTTACTAAGGCATCTACAAATTCAGCCTCATCCACAGCAGTCTCCACCTCTGGCACTAGGCAATATTCCTCTGCCCTCAGCCAGGGCTGCTGCAGAGCCTCCTAGCCAGTCCGTCTCCTCCCCGGTGAGACTCCCTGAGGTTTTCTGCACCTCTCCACCCGGACATCCAGGACGCAACCGTCACGTGCACGTAAATGGGCCACGGCGGTTTGAAATCGAGGAGGTGAATCTCTTACCATTTATGCACATTTTTCAACCTTTTTCCGGGCTGTGTTTGACCATCCTTCAGAAGGCAGAGAGGGTGGAGAGCGGCTTCTTCGATTACAGCAGGGGGCCCGCTCTGTCGCAGAGTACGCGTTGGACTATTCGGACTGTGTCGGCATCCAGCGGGTGGAATGAGCCGGCTTTAATCTCTGTCTTCCGGCAGGGACTCAAGGCGGAGATTAAGACTGAGTTGGCCTGTCGAGACGATACACTTTCTCCAGATGAAAAAAGATGACGGACTGCGTCCGTGTATTGACTATCGGGGTCTTAATAACATCACTGTGAAGTACCGCTATCCTCTGCCCCTGGTGCCCTGGACCAACTTCGAGGTGCCACCATATTCACCAAGTTGGACCTCTGCAGCGCTTGTAATCTTGAGCGCATCAGAGAGGGGGATGAGTGGAAGACCGCCTTCAGTACACATGCTGGCCATTTCAAGCACTGTTTCATGCCCTATGGGCTGGCAAATGCTCCCTCAGTGTTCCAGAGTATGATCAATGACACATTACGGGACATGTTGGGCAAATATGTCATAGCTTACATTGATGATATCCTCATTTACTCTGATACCAGGTCCCAGCACATTTGGCATGTTCGCCAGGTTAAGGAGCAGCTACTGGACCACCCGTATGTGAAGGCAGAAAAGTGCGAGTTCTACCAGGCAACAGTCTCCTTTCTGGGGTACATCATTGGCCCTGAAGGGGTGAAAATGAATGCAGCTAAGGTACGCAGTGACCTCTTGGATACCTCCTCGGTCCGTAAAGGATCTCCAAAGGTTTCTAGGGTTCGCGAAATTCTACCGCCGCTTCATCCGAGGTTTCAGTACCGTGGCCACCTCTCACGACCCTCCTCAAGGGCATACCATGGTTAAGATAGCTTTCGAGGACCTAAAGCGTCGTTTCACAACGGCACAAGTTCTGCGTCTTCTGACCCGATCTCGTCTTCGTGGTGGAGGTGGACGCTAGTGACACTGGAGTGGAAGCTATTCTCTCACAAAGCTCAGGTGAGCCACCGAAGTTCCACCTGTGTGCTGTGTCGCCAACTGAACGCAACTATGATGTGGGGGATCGTGAGCTACTGGCTGTGAAACTGGCCCTTGAGGAGTGGAGGCACTGGCTTGAGGGGGCTTTTCATCCGTTTCAATACCTCACGGATCATCACAACTTATATCTCCGTACAGCCAAACGGATGAATCCACGTCAGGCAAGGTGGGCTCTGTTCTTTTCTCGCTTCAACTTTTCCATCTCTTACAGACCCGGATGCCGCAACACGAAAGCTGACGCATTATCACGCCAAGACAGTTAGAATAAAGGCATCATGGAGCCGCAGCCCATCCTGCCTGCCTCTGTCTTCCTTTATCCTATCATCTGGGACCTGGACGTCGACCGGGAGTTGAGGCAGACTCCAGCACCTCCAGGGTGTCCACCCCAACGTAAGTTCGTTTCCCAGAACCTTTGTAATAAAGTGATCAGGTGGGCACACACGGCAACATCTTCAGGGCATCCCGGAGCAAAGTGCACGGCGGACCTGCTCGCCCAAAAGTACTGGTGGCCTCGTATGGCTGAGGAACTTCTTCAATATGTCCGCTCCTGTTCTCGTTGTGCCATCACCAAATCCCCACATCAGCTACCAGCAAGGAAACTCATGCCGCTGCCAGTTCCACAGCGGCCATGGTCCCACAAAGCTGTGATTTTCTTTTTGAAGTATTGTAAATTCATCCCTTTTACAAAGCTGCCCACTGCTCTCCAGGTTGCTGAGGCCTTATTTGGGCAAGTGTTCCGGAACTTTGGTCTGCCAGGGGACATCGTGTCGGACCGGGGGCTGCAGTTTGTCTTCCGGGTATGGAAGTCCTTCTTTAATCGCCTGGGGGTTGCGGTGAGTTTAAATTTCTGGATACCATCCCAGGTCCAATGGGCAGGTGGAAAGGACCAACCAAGAGCTGGGGAGGATGCTATGGTCCCACTGTCCCAACTTCTCAGTAAAAAAGTAGCTATTGGCTGTCCTAAAACTCGTTAGAAGCCTAGTACATGCATTTGTAATGAATGCTGCCATAGAGAGGGATGTCATGGAAAAGGCAAAATCGATAAAAAAGACATCCTAAAAATGTTTAGAACAGCAAAAATAAATAAATAAAATAATTCTGTCAATATGTTCTTTATTTAAGTTCTTTAAGTGTATTATGTTTTTTAATTAGGAGTCTGGAACATGTCACAACACTTTTTGCCATGCCTGCTCCTGCCTCTCAGGTGCGCTTCACCTCTCCGCAGTACTAAGCACCAAAGACTGAACTACAATACCCAGAAACCATCTGCTCAAGCCATCTTGGACCACACCTGTATACCATCATCATCATAATCAGTGACTACACCTGGTTCTCTACCCATACATACCTCCTTCACAGACCACCACATTGTGTAGTATTCTCAACCTGTCTTCAGACAACGGTCAGAGTTGTGCTTAATTAAATCTTGGATTCATCTAACACGCATTTATGTCCGGCTTCTCCTTCTGGATATCCTGACACTTTTACCTTTTTAACTATTTTCATCCAGCAGCAGCTTTGTACGTTTCATTTTCAGCCTGGTTATGAAACAGAGGTGAACGTCGTCTGCTCTGAGAGCTGAGAGCTGCTGCTGTGTGAGCCTCGTTTGAGTGCTATTGGATGGGGGAGGGGTCCAAAAGTCCAAATAACACCAGAATACCAGACCAGAATTTTTTTTTTTAAGTTGCTAGAGGGGTCTGAAAGCTCACCAAATATAGCGACAAAGTCGCTAAGTTGGCAACAGTCCTGCCCTTGATACCTCATGCAAATTTGCAACAAAGCTCTTCTGACCTTTCTTTATTTTATTTAATTGTATCAAACTGATTTATTTCATTAATCTATTTGATTTTACTCACTCATAATAATGTATATCTATATTTATATCAATTATTTACTTTCATGTTTGTTTTTTGGTAATAATTTTCTTAATATTTAATTGTATTTTTTTCAGTCTTTGTTTTCCAGATTTATTTTTCTCTTATTTACTTTGTGTTTATTTAATTGCAAATAAATTCAGGCGTTAAGCGGTTAAATAAGCAGACGGATGGAGAGGGGAAGTCAGGTGCTGAACTCTGGACTAAAAATGTAAGTAAGATTTTCAAAATGTGATCTCTCCAGGCAAACAGGTGGCCATATACTTGCAAAGAAATGGTACATAGGTATTAAACTAACAGGTAATTAGTTTAATTAAATAAATGTATTTTTACCCAGTTTCGTGCAGCATAGCAAGCAGCAAGCTTCTCTTTTGCCAAGAGATCTAAAAGCTCTAGAAGGTACAGAGCTTTGTGGATATATAAGTATTTCTCTGTTTTTTATTATTATTTGTTTATTGCTGAATTATACATTAAAGAAGGGCCTATCAGGGGAACAAAAGAAAGGAAAGCACAAAGAGAAGAAAAAACAATAGATAACTGTACAAGGAAAGCCTAACAAGAAGGAAAATGTGTGTTAATGAGTGTGTGTTTTTCAGTGTAAATGCATGGAAAATATATGAATGGTGTGTTAAGATAGGTGCAATTATGCAAAGGCCAGTGCACCACCTCCAGGAAGCAGGAGCAGCCAAGGCCCAGTCAGCCAGCATGGAGCAAGGCAGCTCATCACAGGGACAACCACGCATCTACCCAGAAGATAGTAAAAGATGGCCCGAGCCAGAGCCCCCGCGGACGGAAGAATTCCCAAACTGACATTCCCATCGGCCTCAGCTATACTTTGTCTTTAAACTAAGATGATAAATACTGTTAATACTGAGTATATCAGCGTGCTAAAGCTCCAATCAGCACTGACCTCATGTATGGCCCAGCAGTATCTCAGTCAGACTCTCATTGGATGATTAATACTGAACAACCCTAATGAAAAGAGAGGCAGCAATAAAAAGGGCCCCAGGACAACTGTCTCTTAGTTTTTCTCTTGTTAGATCCTAAAAGTAATACTCTGTCTTCTGAGCAGAGATGAGTAAAATTACATTTCTGGGATTTATGTAACCTCTGTCCCAGCTTTCATGTGGGGACTCTGTGTCCTCCTGTGACTCACTGTCTCCTCTGGCTCGTATTTCCCCAGTTTCCAGGCATGCATTAACCCCGATGTAGAAGCTGCTCTTAATACATCAGCCTAAGCTTAACCAGAGCCATCAGTTATAGGACATGGAGCTGAAATTTGGTCGTAACTCAGTGAATCGGCCCCAAAGGCAGAGACCCCTTCCTACTACATAGCCAGCTAATAATGATTTAATGGACAAGCTGCAACAAAGATAAACAGCAACTTCATTATTGACAGGGGAAGCTACTAATTACATCATAGAGTACAGGCAGACAGGCAGACTGTCTACATGGGCAAAAAACTGTGCCTATGTCTTCCATATGGAGGACAAAATACACACCCCCTCCAGGTTGCAGCTCTGACCCTGGAAACAAGAGGACAGAAAACTGGAAGAAATTCCTAATGAGATGTGAATCATACAAGACAAAAAAGAACCTGTTGATGATCTGCCAATTTATCATAATGAGCTCTGATTTAATTTTTCATCATCAAAAGCAGCTCTTTGCAGCACGCCTCTTATTATCCTGACAATAGACCCAATATCGCTCCAAAAAGATACAAAACAGGCAATGTTTCATTATCAGGAATCTCAAATTCATACATAGTATAAGCCTTTCATAAAGCTGGATGGAAATATCTGCTGTAACTCAGGTTTCAGTTAATGAAATATGAAATTGGCATCAGTGACTGCAAACAGTCATTTAATTGAGATCTGTGCAAATTTAGAGAAATTCTTTGAAAATCATAAGTAGAATTAAATCTCATAATTACAGTTACGACTGTCAGCCGTATGCTATGCTCCTTATAAAAATGTAGAATTTTTTTTTTGTTTTAAGAGGGTCTTTTAATCAAATTAGATGCAAGTGCAGCCCAATGGAAAACAATCTTTAAAAACTTTGTCAGACATGTTTTTTGTTTACCCTGCCAGTGGTTAATGTGGGTGGGTGCGCTGCTCTACTAGCTTGATCTGAGTGGGGCACATTGTGGGCAGTCCAAGCAGATATGCTGTTTAAATGTCGGGCAGACCGCTTATTCAGCATAGCAGTGGTGCAAATACACAGTGCACTTTATTCTGATTTTCACAGCAGTTTTGCTATGAGAGGGTAAGACCTGCAGCAATGTTCTTCAGATGGATTTTTATGGTAGAATTTAGTAAGATTTGTCGGCCACAGTTTCATGATGAGAATCTCTTGTTTTACCACATCCCAAAGCTGCTCTACTGGATTGAGATCCCAGTGGAGACTCGTCAGACCAGGAAATGTTTCTCCATCTTCTATTGTCCAGTTCTGGTGAGTCTGTGTGAATTGTAGCCTCAGTTTCTTCATCTTAGCTGACAGGAGGCACCCGGTGTGGTCTTCTGCTGCTGTAGCCCATCTCACAGTGCTGTCCAGGTCTTTGTTTTACTGCACTGTATATTCTAATTTCCGAATTATGCCAGGTGGCTAGTTAGCATGTCCTCAATCAGACTTATTAATGTTGGTTGTCTGGCTGATGTCGTGTTAACCCTTAATAATCTCTGCTGAGGCCAGAATAGTATTGGAAGATGCCAGCTGCTTCACTGAGATTACTTCCAGGCGACTGAGCAGATATTAACACAGCATAAGTCTTCGCAAGACATTTGTCACGGTGTTCTCCAACTTCTTCCTCTTCGGGTTTTTTTGAAAATGCGATCCTGTTTTTATTTTTTGTTTGTTTTTTTTTCTACTACGTGACTTCCGTTTCAACTGAAATTTGCTCTCACACACACTAGTAGAATTCCTTTCACACATACTTCAAATTTCACTATAGTGTGTGAGTGATTTCAGTATAGTGTATGAGAGGTTTTACAATAACGTTTGAATGATTTCAGGATAATATACGAGAGGTTTTAGTGTAGTGTGTGAATGACATGAATTTCACATGTGTCTGTGAGAGGTTAATTCTGAATAATGTCTCAAACGGCCCTTCGAAGGAACCGGTGCTTATTTGACTTCCTGTGTCTTTTCTATCATCTCCAACCAGTCTGCCCATTCTCCTCTGACATTTAACTTCAACCAGGCCTTTTGTACCTGACAAAGTCCCTTAAATCCTCTTTCATCCTCATTTTGATGCTTCGTTTAAACTTCAGCAAGTCGTCTTCACCATGTCTACCTGATAAATTGCACGTAGTTGCTGCCGTGTGATTGGCTGATTAGATATTTTTTAATAGGCAATTAAATAGGTGGACCTTATAAAATGGACAGTGAGTGTTTATACACATCCTAAGATCAGGTAACTAGTGTTATAAAGGCCTGTATCTCAAGGTGATGGCAGAGCCGTTCATCCTTTTCTTACCTTTTTTTTGCCATTTACACCATTTTTTCTGGACGTCTGAGGAAGCAGCAGATGCAGTGTAATTATTTATGATGCAGATGTCGTCTTAGTGCTACTGTGTTTAACATTTTCAATGTTAATATTAACTACTAATGTATCATGTCTGAAACGTATCACATCACTTTGTAGTAAAAACTTTTACTGTTGCACCTTCAGGCTTCCATATTATTTCACATGATGACATGTTGTAAAACTAACCCGAAGACTGTTATTGAATTAGAAAAACAAGACTTAAGTGGCAGGTTTACACCAAGAATAGGTCCCCCTGCTCAGAGGGCCCCACAGAGAGTCATCAGTTACATGTGATGTATTTGTCAGTGTCGTGTGATTACTCATTTTTGCACATGGGGTAAAACAGAGCAAGTTGAGCCTGGTTTCAGCCTTCCCCCCACATTCCTGGTTAATCCTGTCATGTTTCAATGTTTGCCTTACTAATGCAATTTTGGCCTGTGCGCATCGGGTCTGCGGCCTCGGGTCTGCGCATCAGCATCCTGCACTGCAGGAGCCTGGGCAGCATATTAAGCTCCAAACAGACAGACACATGGAATTTGCCGATTTTCTTTTCTTGCCCTTGTGTTTCTCTGGAAGTCATCCCAGACAGCTCTTTCTTTTAGCAGGTTTACTTAAAGCTTTAAAAAATTCCTCAGGAATAGGAGACGAGTTGTTCTAATAGAGGTGAAAAGGGTATTTATTACGGCTTTAAGTAGCCAGCAGTGGAAACAATACGTGACAGGGATGTAGGGGATAATGCTTTTTGAAATATTACTCTAAGTGGAATTAATTCCTGCCTGCTGAGCGCCTGGACATCCCAGGTGTTGCTGTGAAAATACCATCTGGCTCATTAATTGGAAGTTATTCCAGCCGATTACCGATACCCTGGAGGACTGCAGTCCACTCTCTCTGCACGCATATTGAATTTCATAAATAAGACACCACCACGCATCGCTCCCGGGAACAGCTCAGCCAGGTTTTTAGGGGTGAACATCGATTATCAACAGTTCAAGGTAGTTTACGCACATCAGAACAAATTCACAGGTGGAGGAGAAGAAGAAACCTTCAAGTGAAAATATGAAAGAGAAAGAAATGGGAGCTGTTTTGGATTACCCAGACAGTGTAGAACACTGTTATTTTAATTAAGTTCAAATCCACATGGGCTTTTTTTTCTGTCCCTGGAAATGAGTTTTTATGCAACGTTATATGAGGCAAATTATTTTTAGAACATCAAATGATCTTTAAAAACCAAATAACTGAAAAGTTAATAGTTATATTTAGGTGTAATGAGAATAAATGCAGATCGGCCAATGCAGCTCTGGCTCACCGCTGCAGGGGTCCTGAAGGACCACCAGGATGTTGATCGTGACTCCTGCAGGTTGGATCGGACCTGTTCCCCTCTCATCTCGCAGATGAAAATCAGCATTAGACTCTGAGGAGTTCGGAGGCCGTATCAATGCCTCGGGTTCATTGTTTGGCTTATCAAACCACTCTTGAGCAGCTATAAAGGTGTGTCTTGCTGGAGGGCTGCTGCTGTCAGGAAGTGTTGTTGTAAAAGAAATAACATCCACATGAATGCCAGGAGCCAAAATTTCATATTGTAGCACTTTAATAAGTTACTGTACCAATATATAATAACAAGATTCAATTAAAAACTGGGCCTCCTGTTGTGCAAAATGCAATACTGTTATTACAGTCTGTGTACAAGTAGGTACAAGGATGAAAAATTTTAACGTTTTCCACTTTTATCAATTTAATTAAATGATGGTGCTGTCTTCCACATTTTCTTGTCGTGGATTAAGCATGTGTCAGAGTGACATATTATTATCCTATTACTGTCCTTGGATCCGTCAAGTCTGCTGCTGGGTACGGTGTGCATGCACATGCAGCTTGTAACACTAATAGTTTTTTAGCACACTTTCCAGCACACAGTGGTGTCTTCCAGTTCACAAGAAAATATTTTATTTCTGTCTCCTCAAGAATGTGGGATATCATAGGAAAACATTTTCTTGCCATTTTCAGACCAAATTTAATTTACTTGTTTATTGATTTATGTTTGGTTGTGTGGTTAATAACATATTTGTCTGGGACGTGAAATACTCGGCTTATTTCTTCTGACATAGAATTTAAGTTTAATTTGTCAGCAAAACACAGGGAATTGGACCCAAGGACAAGGTAAATGCAGCGAGGCAGGGCAAACAGATTTATTCAGATTGGCTTGAACAGAGCTGAAGATGGTTTCTGAAGTTCGGGGTCCAGATGGTGTAGTGTTCGGCCAGACAGGTTCCAGTAGAGAGTCAGTGTTTGCTCCTAGGCAGGAATCTTTAGAAGACCAGGACCATCGGTTTAGTTGACGTAAAATACATAAAAGGTAATTAGGGTAAATGTATTAGCAGCCGGTGTGGCACATTAATGCAGCAACGATCCCTGATTCACTTTAGCCACGCGACTAACCACTGGACACGCCTCCTGTACACACCAGAGGAAGGCAACGCAATACACATTCTTAAGGAGAAGGATGATGGCAGGAACCTCACAGAAATGAGGAGATGATGAAAGTAACATGAGGTCTAAAACAACTGATCTTCTGGGAAATGGTCAAGTCCTGAAAAAATCTGTGGCAATGCAGAGTGGCTGCAGATCTCCCAAAATGCAGATCTGGTGGCTAAATCCAGGAAACAAAATGAAAGGCCATGCAGTCCTAAGCTGAACAGAGAGGAACAAAAACAGACGGGATCGCTGGAAAGTCAAGACAGAGAATGAAACTCAATTTTTAGATGACCGTACAGTACCGCTGGTAAGCAGACGAACTGGCGCTGAATAAAGAGCAATCTCAGGTTTTATGCTGGAACCAAATGAGAAACACCTGTGTCCAATAATCAGCCACTCAGGAGCGCCAAGAGGAAGAGCAGAAACACAAATCCCAACACACACATGGGAAAGGAAGAACACAAGGAGAGGGGGAAAAACGTGCCAGATCTCAGGGATCCTCCTGACTAAGGATGGAAGAATAAGTTGGTTTTTAGATGCATCACAATGCTGACGTGGAAGATTCGAAATCGATGTACAAATATGAGAAGAGCTGATCTGGTCAAGCATGAGGAAGCGGGTGGTTTCAGAAAAAGTGGGTTTCATTTAACAGCCCCCCCCCCAAAAAAAAAAAAAATGCACACAATTATACATAACAGGTTTCTAACAAGAGGTCAAATCACAAAACCAAACTAAATTCCAAACAAATTCATAAAATAAGCTAAACAAAAAAAACAGACTGACATATGAAACAGGAAGCTATAAGGAACGTAAATCCTGGCTAATCAGACCAGTCTCACACACACAAGAGGAAACTAACAACAAAGAAACTAAACTTAACAGTTAGTTTTACAACTACTCAAACATAAACAATTAAAAGAAAGGCTAAGTAAGCAAACAACTCTTGAACCAAAGAAAATATTTAAAGAAAATCTTCCCCCTTGAATGTGCTGCATTTGCCACTGGTTTGAGCGTATCTGTTGCTGTTTGCCAGAGAACTTGAAATTGCAGATGCCCAGACCGTCTGTGGATGGCTGGGCATAAAATCCAACCGGTGCCCTCCACATTAAAGGTAGGTTTTGGAAGTACTTTCGTTTTTATAGGTGGCTTCATTTGCTCAGAAGGTCTGGTTTGTTTGGGGAGGTGTGAATGCCCTACCAATGTCTGGTCCACCTACAAACAAAGGTCTCAAACAAATGATCAACCCAAGACCGCTAGGATCTCCAGCAGATCCATGATTTCTTCTTATGTGGTGGAAATAGAGGTTAAACTAATAAATGAGCAAGTTTTATTTGTCCTGTGTCGACAGGTATGAGAAAACATTAAATATCTTTTCACTTGGATAGTTAGAGTAGGCAAGTAGTCACACATAGAATAAAGATGCATTAATAATTATTTTATAATCACATCGCACCATCTGAATTGTAACCTAATCAAATCAGGAAATGCCCTAAGATTCACAGCGCTAGTGCTGACATCCACTTTCCACATCTTGCTAGTGTTTACTTAGCCATAATATATCTGAAGGTAGGGGGAAATGGTAGAAGGTTTCAGTCCATGGCAATCTGCAACACTCTAAACTCCGTTGTGCAAGAGAATATGTAGGAATGCTTCCTTCATTTAGCATGGCTTTAAAAATCAAAAACTGAGTGACAAAAATCAGCTTATGGATCTTCTAAGAGAAATCTAAATCCCTGAGGAAGGTCAATATGAGCATGCCCTGAAAATAATTGTATTATAAAGTTTATCTAAAAAGCAATGTCCTGCTCCCTGAGCCGCCACCTTACCGTAGTGGAGGAGTTTGTGCGTCCTGATGATCATAGTGGCTATGTTGTCGGGTAGGGTAGGGTAGGGTCACCCATGGCAAACAGGTGTCTAGGGGAGGGACCAGACAAAATGCGGCACAAAATCACCCCTATGATGATGAAAAACAAGGACCAGAATTTTCCTTGCCCGAACGTGGGTCACCGGGGCCCCCCTCTGGAGCCAGGCCTGGAGGTGGGGCATGGAGGCGAGCGCTCAGTGGCCGGGCCTCTGCCCAAGACCCGGTCCGGCTCAGCCCGAAAGGATGACATGGGCCTCCCCTCCCGTGGGCTCACCACCTGCAGGAGGGGCCATAGGGGTCGGGTGCAGTGTGAACTGGGCGGCTGTCAGAGGCGGGGACCCTGGCGGTCTAATCCTGGCTGCAAAAGCTAGCTCTAGGGACGTGGAATGTCACCTGTCTGGCAGGGAAGGAGCCTGAGCTGTTGTGACTAGGGCTCTGGAACCACTGTCCTTGAGAGGGGGTGGACCCTCTTCCATTCTGGAGTTGCTCCCGGTGAGAGGCGCAGAGCGGGTGTGGGCATACTCTTTGCCCCCCGGCTTGGCGCCTGTACATTGGGGTTTACCCCGGTGGACGAAAGGGTATCCTCCTTCTGCCTTCAGATGGGGGGACTGACTGACTGTTGTTTGTGTTTATGCACCAAGCAGCAATTCGGAGTACCCACCGTTTTGGGGGATGGGGGCTGCTGACCTCGACTCAGGAAGTTGTGAGGCAGTGGAGGGAGTACTTTGAAGACCTTCTCAATCCCACCAACATGTCTTCCAACTACAGGGGGATCACACTCCTCAGCCTCCCTGGGAAGGTCTATTCAGGGGTTCTGGAGAGGAGGGTCCGTCGGATAGTCCAAGCTCGGATTGAGGAGGAGCAGTGTGGTTTTCGTCCCGGTCGTGGAACAGTGGACCAGCTCTACACTCTCTTCAGG
>JBAMHW010000021.1:24125335-24143330 GCA_037177495.1 Rhadinocentrus ornatus
GTCACGCGCACCATTTTGCCTCCTGCCTGCTACTGCCTGCATTTGGGTCCTCACCACCACCCGCCACACATGACAGGGTCGGCATTTGGCGGGAGCTTTTGAAGTGTCGGGTGTGTTGCATAGTGGTGCATACCGCCACAAACCTACCTGTCTAAAACTTACGTCAGAAAGTAAAGTGAACTCTGAGCTCAGCAGTTGCCACTAGTGGATGAATCAACTTAACCATGGCAACGTATAAGATGAATGGAAGTATGAAGGCAGCAATGTATGACAGCATTTGAAAAAGATGTATCTATTTTCCTACGTAAATAAACATAGATGGGCCTTAAGACTAAAACTGTGCATTATAATGATAAAAGTATAAGTTACAGATTAATTAACCCATGGATATGCATAGCTTAGTCTGCATCTTGCTAATAAATATACCATAGCTACCTCTCTCTGGAAAATCCTTAAGATGGTGGTGTCCAAATGTCCAAAGTGCACATTGTATCCACTAATTATTCACTTCTCATTCATACCTGGTGATGGTTGCTAAATATGTAGCCACAGCTGCCCTGGGGCAGACTGACTCGTTCTTCTAAAGGCGGATTTATGCTTGCGTCCGCGTCACCGCCGTAAGCTCTACGTAGCTCCGTGGAGGCTCGACGTGCACCTTATCCTGACCTGACGTGCACCCCTGCTACGCAGACGGTTGACGCGGAAGTACCTTCCTTGTGATTGGTCAGTTTGGGATCACGTGTTGCCGGATATCTGGATCTTGTGGCTGAATTTGTGTGGTAACCACCGTTTCTAAAACAATTACCAGTGGATCAAGTTGATGAGAGGCTAATCGGTTTATTTATTTTCTTCCACAAACTAATAAAGACACTTAACCATACTGGACGCCATTGTTGTTTTAAACAGAAAACTGCACCCCTTACGCTCAAGTGCAAAAGCAAACTCACCAGCGTCCCCTACGCCTTAGCTGGCTGCACACAAACACCGCTCAAGCATAAATCCGCCTTAAGATGCCAACACTGGAGGCAAGGAGGGTGAAGTGTCTTGCCCAAAGTCACAACTGCAGATGACTGGGGGAGTGGGAGTCGAACCGCCAACCTTCCAGTTATTGGATGACCCGCTCAACTACCTAGCAAAATACTGGAACTACACATAGTGGCTCCACCCATTTTTTCTCCAGTCTATGGTTTGTACCGCCATCTTCCTCTGCACAATATTTTACAGCACAGACATGATCCTGCTAGGAATGGGAATTTCTAAGTCCCTCATAATTTGATTAGATGATGATTCAAAGAGCTGCAGTTCAATTACAAAATGATCATCAATCCCTTTTGATGTATCTTTTTCTCTATACAGCTTTATTTTTTCTCACTTGACGGTTTGGTACTTATAAAGTAGTTGTATCAATGCATGATTTAATCATTTAATTAATTATTTATAGTATATTTTGTTAACCCCTTAAGCTTGACCAGCTCAACGTATCCAAATTAAGCTAAAATGAGTGTTCATCTGGTGGTGTCCTTACTAAAACCTTTATGGTTTATTATAGGCTTATTAAGGCTTTGCTCTTGGCTCAAGTTCTATCATATTTGGTACATTTGTTGTAAAGGAGTTACTGAAAGTAATCAATGACATCTATGTGCATAGAGTCATTGTTAGCATGGTTATATCCTCTGTCAAGTAGGAGAGAAAAAAGCAGGTGAAAATAGAAATGTATAATTTCTATGCTGTATTATTGCAACTTACTCAGCCATCGTGACAGAAAAAAATCTTTTGACACTAGCAATAAATTCCCTGAGATCCCAACATGTCCCTAGACACAAAGAAAATGAATATGAATATGCTGATTATTGCATCGCAACTCTTCATTTTCTTTGTGCATATGCCGTTTTTATTTCTAACAATACAGCCAGGGTTGAAGTGATTCATAAAACAAACAGAAGAAATGCAGCCATCTTCTCTGTGCTATGGACCTTTGTGGCACTTAACTTCAGCTTTCCCTTCTTCAGTGCACCATTTGTGTCACCTCATCAACTATCATTTAAAAAAATCCTTTTTTAACATTTGTGTTTTTTGTACATTGATTCACAATTTTTCACATCCCCATGTTGATGCATATGAGAATTTATTCCAGCCATAACGTGTGCCTTTGCTACTTAAGCACGTTGATATACAACTGGTTCCAAAATATCTCCACACAGACGGAGTTTTTCTCTTTACCTCACAGTGAAAACTTGCATGAATAAGAAAAGTGTGCAGAGAGATGATACATGAAAGTGGAGAAAACATGAGAGGCTCTTTGGCAGCATATATGGAGGAGGAGGTTACCTTGTTTAAGAGTCTGATGAAAGAGTTGATCTAATGTGCACTTTAATAATTTACAACCCCCTGCAGCTGTGCAAATATCAGTGTTGAGCAATATTTTTCACAGCAAATGACAGCCTGACTTTTGGTATTATAATGACAGATCAGCGCTGGATAATTCATCTGAGGGCTCTAAAATATGCAATTACTCTGTTGTTGGTCTGGATCCATTTATCATGACACGCAATGATTCGCCTACGCCAACGCTTTTATCAACACAGGAGTTAAGGAACTTATAGTTATGGACCTGTGTGTTTTATTTTTTCTCTGACAAGAACAAGGCTGTAATATATAACACGAAATGGAGGGAGGAAACAAGCATGATTTCCAAAATTCTTCCACGTTGAGCTGCCAACTGCTTAGTTCTTACCCGAAGTCCCAGCAGTTCACGGTCAGAAAGTGAATAAACAACTTTCAAACCGCAATCAGTCCATCGTCAAACAAGGAGAAATCATCCCCCAAAGACAGCTCCTGTCCAGGTCTCTTTGTCTCATTATTCCGCCAACACAAACTCTTGGCTGCTGCCATGCAGTTCAAAATGCTATAATTTGATGTAGTTTTTATTGCTGTCTGTCCAGAGTCCAACGCGGGGTTTCAGATGGAGCATAACTTATATCTGGAACTGGCTTTAGGAGGACAGGATTTTAAAAAATGACTTAATAAGTGTTGCTGCAATAAGCAGAGATATAATCAACATGTGTGCCAGAAGAACCATTTCCTCCTCTTCTCTTCAGGATTCTAGTCTTTGATGCAGATATTGTTTGTGTCTTGGGGGGCCTAGAACATATGAAGGGTGGAGGCAGCCGATTAAATCAGCCGTTAGCACCACAGCAGATTAACTTTGTCTAGCTAAGTGCTTTTCACATGTTTTCTGTCATACACCCCTTTAAAATTATGTTAATTATTCTGATAAATGGGACATCATGACAGCACTGATCACCTGTATCATACTTAACAAAGGCCACAACTCAGCAATCAATGTTGCCAGTTTAGCTACTTTCAGACCCCTCTAGCGACACCCGTCTAACAAATCTAGCAACTTTTTCTGGTGATATTAGAGACTTTTTGAGACTGACATGAAGCAACATATCATTTACTCTTGAGCAGCTCATTGAGCAGCAGGTGCTGCTGTAGGCCCCTATCTCATCCCAAAACACTCACAAGCTCGATCCGCACACAGCAGCAGCAGTCCCAGCTCCCTTACTGTAAGGTGTTGTAGATGCTTGATTAAAAGCTCAACCAGACTTAATATAACACAAAAAAAAAACAATATATATATGTAGTGGACTCACTTTCCCATTTCATATATACAGTGCCAGTCAAACATTTAGACACACTTTCATGTTATGAGCCTTCTGTGTGGTAACTCCCAACCCAGGTCACTTTTAAGAAACTCTTCAAAACTCACCTCTTTAATAAGGCCTTCAGCATTTAGTCTATTTGTTATGCTGCATCCATTAATGCTCAACACAGACGTGAATAATCACATCAGGCAAGATGAGGAGAAGAAAAATAAGGACATAATTTACCTATTTTACAATTACAAACCTGAAAAAGGTCACATATAATGCATGTATCCCTTACTCTGTACAAACCAAACCACTACATGTACTTCATTTAAATGTCAGGGGTCCTCCAGTCTTGTGCACCCTGTACTGCTTCAAAAGAGGTCACTTTAATCCGCGGACAAGAGAGTTCATTGTTTATCAGAGGTTACCATAGAAGAAGTTATGAATACATCTGTTTGGCACTCAGCACTTTTGATTTACAAAAAAATAGAAATATTTGTGTTTCTCTGTAGAGAAGTAAGTTAATGAATGAATGAATTTTTCCACACAAACAAGTTCAACATATATTAATTCAAAGTCTTTATATGGTTCAATTCAATTTAATTATTAACAACAGTCATCCCAAGTCACTTTTACAAACACAGTCGAATTCTGTACAATTCAATGTAGTCCAGTTATAAACCAATTAAAAAAATCTATAATATGATTGACAATATACCAATTTAAAATAATGTAACATAATAATGTGTTTATATAATCCAAGTCATGAAAAGTAATTAGCTAGATAAGGAAATATGCAGGTTGCATTGAATCTTATCTTTGATTCATTCCCTCATCCTGAGCATGCACACAAGGCAACAGTGGAGAAAAACTCCCTTTTTACAGGAAAACCTCCAGCAAAGCCAGACTCAGGGTGGCCATCTGCCTCAACTGGTTGGAGCTGAAGAGGACAGGAATATGGTTTGACAAGTACCTTTAAACCAGAAACACCTGCTGAGAAGGAAAAAGACACATCTTAATGACATGACAAATTTATACATTAGAATAAATAGTAAAGAGAGAAAAATAGTGCAGTGCATCATGCTCTGCGTCCATGTAGGCTTGACCTGCACCTCCTTCCGACCTGACATGCACCCCTGCTATGCAGCATGGCTACACAGATGTACTACCTTCTGATTGGTCAGTTTGTGACTTCATGTTACGGATTTCTGGAGGTTCTCACTGAATTTGTGCTGTAACCAAAAGAGAAGCTGCATCACAGCGCTCGAGTGTGAGAGCACATTTCACCAGCGTCAGCTACTCCGACACTACCGTACGCAGATGCAAGTATAAATGCAGCTTAACATTACAACAGTTTAACTTAAGGGATGGATATTTGTCAATAAGTCAGCTTTAATAATAAACCTTATCAAAAAGAAAAGTTTTAAGTCTAATCTTAACGCTAGAGAGGGTATCTGCTTCCTGAACCCAATCTGGGAGCTTCTACCACAAAGAAGGGGCCTGATAACTGAAGGTTCTGCCTCCCATTTTAGGAACTTAAGGAACCACAAGTAAACCTGCAGTCTGAGTGTGAAGTACTCTGTTGGGTAAATATGGAACTATGAAACCCAAGAACACTAACAGTGATTTTTAACTATGCAATGTCATGACTGCAGTCAAGACCCCGATGAGGATGACAAGCACACAGATAAGCTTCCCTGAGATGCTTTCTGACAGATTGTGCAGAAATTCTTTTGTTATGCAAACCAATTGTTGCAGCAGCTGTCCAGGTGGCTGGTCTCTGGCGATCTTGGAGGTGAAGATGCTGGATGTGGAGGTCCTGGGCTGGTGTGGTTACACGTGGTCTGCGGTTGTGAGGCCAGTTGGATGTGTTGCCAAATTCTCTGAAACACCTTTGATGATCGCTTATGGTAGAGAATTGAACACTCAATTCATAGGCAACAGCTCTGGTGGACATTCTTGCTGTCAGCATGCCAATCGCACGCTTCCTTAAAACTTGTGACATCTGTGACATTGTACTGTGTGATAGAACCCATTTCAGAGTGGCCTTTTATTGTGAGCAGCCTCAGGCACACCTGGGCAATAATAATCCTGTCTAATCAGTATCTGTGAGGTGGATGGATTATCTCACCAAAGGAAAAGTGCTCAGTAACAAAGATTTAGACAGAATTGGGAACACTATTTGAGAGAAAGAGGCCTTTTGTGTCTATAAAAAAAGTCTTGGAGCTTTGAGATCAGCCCATGAAAAATGGGAGCAAAAACAAAAGTGTTGCTTTTTTATTTTTGTTCAGTGTAGTCTGTGAAACAAATGAAATAGTATGTAAACCTCAGCATGCAAGCTGTGCTGATCTCTAAACATCCCAACTGTTTTCATACACCTCCAAAAACAGTGTGAAATTTGCAGATGTCAGATTCCTGGAACAAGACATTTCCAAAAATATCAGCTGCAGCTCAGCAGCTGGATCGTAAAATGATCAACCGTGGACTCTATAGAGCCCCCCCAGCTCCTCAAGCCTATTCCATAAAAAACAAGAAGAGTTAATCGCTTACCTGCTCATATTTTAGGTTACATTATTAGAACATGCAGCGAAGGGCTCAGGCTGGGCACAAATCTGGCCGGGTGAGCTACAGGACCGGCACAGACTTAAAAATAAAAAGGTCTGTCTACTTTAACCCTTCATTTTCTGGCCACTTATCCGGCGTCAGGTCGCAGGGGCAGCTGCCTAAGCTGGGACGTCCAGACTTCCCTCCCCCAAGCCACATTGGCCAGCTCATCTGGGGTCATTCTGAGGCATTCCCAGGCCAGCCGAGAGATGTAGTCCCCCCAGCGCGTCCTGCATCTTTCCCTGGGTCTCCTCCCAGGGAAAGCTCGGAATACCTCACCGGGGACGTGTCCAGGAGGAATCCTGACCAGATGACCGAGTCACCTCATCTGGTTCCTCTTGATGCGGAGGAACAGTGACTCTTCTCTGTGCCCCTCTGGATGACTAAACTTCTCACCCTATCTCTAAGGGAAAGCCTGGCCACCCTGCGAAGGAAGCTAATTTCGGTCGCTTGTATTCAAGATCTCATTCTTTCGGTCACCACCCACAGCTGGTGACCATAGTATATTTAAAACTGTAAAAACCTCTAACAGTTCTCAGCTGCAATTCTTCCAAATTAATTGCAACTAACATTATTCATTCATTAATTTTCTATACTGTTTAGTCCATTGCGGGGTTGTGAGGGGCTGAAGCCTATCCCAGCAATTAGAAGGCGAGAGGCAGGGTTCACCCTGGACAGGTCACCAGTCCATTGAAAGTCCAACCAATATTTATTGAAAAAAAAATGTGCAATATTTTTAATCTTTGTGATATGGATGGTAACAGCTACAGCCTCTTTAACACACCCGAGGCAAGCAGATTGTTGAAGTAAATAACTCCTGGAAGCTACAAAAGGTAAGTTGGAGTTGATGCTCAGGTAAATGCATAGTTTTTCATTAAAATCTATAACAGTAAGAACTTAGAAAGAGATTAAAGGAAAACAGATCTGAAATCCAGTCAGTTCTCTAAAACCTGCAGAGACTTTCCATCCGTCAGTGTGTTGTTCTGACCTCCGAGGAGTCTCAGCAGTGCTGTAAACCCAAAACAGCTCGTCAGTAAAAACCCATCAGAGTTTATTTACTCCTACAAATCCACTCAGCAATGTCTCCGTATGGCAGATGAAACTTGCTCCTTTGATATCCATTACCTTGTTATTCGCCGGTAATATCTCTGCCAGCATTATGGCTGTAATTATGACTGTCATTCAAGCCAGGCTTTTAACATAATTGAGTCATAAGAAATTAGCATAAAGGCTAATTTGTTTGATTATGCGTGAATTTGGGGAATTATGGGACTAAATGATGACGGCTGTGTGGCAGGTTTAAAATGAGCTGTGAGGAAATTGTTTAAGGGGAAGTGCAGTGATGCAGTCTCTGTTCATAATGCGCCCGTCATGGTTGCAAATCACCGCTGTGCTTCCGAAACCTCGTAAATCCAGTCTTTGACTTTCATGGTTTAATATCAGCAGAGGGATCGCTCACTCCTCTGCATCCTACCGCTGGTCCTATAAAAGGTCATTGCACATATTTTGTAAACAAACACAACAATGTGCTTCATCTCAAGAGTTTTATCCTGAGATATGAAGACAGCAAAGAGGTTCTTCACTGTCTGAAAGTGGGGTTCAAATAAGACTCTTAGAGTCCTGCAGGTAGTTATTAGCATCTTGTTCTTTGGCCATGTTTGTCTCATGAAAATGACCTTTATACTCAGTTTTTTTGCAGGTACAACAGAATCTGTTTGGTTTAAAGGGATATTTTAGTTTTTAAGCAGGTTTGTGTTTCGAACATATCTACAGGTGACAGATAAAGTCCAGTCAGTTCAGAGAAGCAGATGGTTTCCTTAGGGGTGAGCAAAAGCTCAAAGCTAATTAGAGCAGGGCATTGAGATGAGTTAATTTTTTACCATCAATTTCACTACAATACAACAAATCTTTCCTAATGGCTGGAGCTAACACAGTTTTAGAGATTTTCATTCAACATTACTTCTTACACAGAGTACATTTCTTTGATACAGTTTGGGTTGCAACCGTTTTAAAGCCCAGTCCGGCCCAGCCCATCACTGGCCACTTTATTAGGTGGGGTACATCTTATAGTATCAGGGTGGTACTGTTTTTCTTTCAGAACTGACTTAATTCTTGGTGTCATAGATTCATCAAGGTGCAGGAAACATTCCTCGGAGATTTTGCTCCATATTGACATGACGGTTTCACACAGTTGCTGCACATCCATAATGAGAATCTCCCGTTCCACCACATCCCAGAGCTGCTCTACTGAACTTAGATCTGGTGACTGTGGAGGCCGTTGGAGTCCAGTGAACTCATTGTCATGTTTAAGAAAGCAGCTGGAGATGATCTGAGCTTTGTGAGCATTATCCTGCTGGAAGTAGCATCAGAAGATGCTACACTGTAGTCATAAAGGGATGAATGTGGTCAACAGCTACATTCAGGTAGACTGTGGTGATTAAACCAGGCCACGTGATGCTCAGTTTGAACTTCAGCAAGTCGTCTTTACCATGTCTACATCCCTAAATAATCTGAGTTGCTGCCATGTGATTGACTGGTTAGATATCTGTGTTAACTAGCCTTGGACAGGTGGACATGGTATAGTGGGGGTGAGTTTATGACTTTGCAGCAGTTGCTTGGGATGGATGGTAGGTGTTCAAAGAGCTCCACTTACAGTTTACAGATGAAGCCAAAAGGCCAAGATTATGGTTTTGATTAAATGTATATTTGTTTTAGAGAGTCCACAATTCGGGCTCCTAAAGATCTAAGGATTGGTGCTTTTGGCATGAGCTATATAGATATATAATTTATCCAGCAGTGATTTGGGGTATTTATCATCAAAGGTAATATTATTTACATTTTATTATTTACTTTTTAATAATATTTGTAACAACTTTTACAGCTTTACATTGAAGTAACATTTTCAAAAAAGTTGGGACTTGAGATTGTATACCTTTTTAAAGGAGTTGGGTAAATCCCTAAATTTAAAAGGGGTCACCAATGACTTTGATTTTATTAACTGACAAAGCAAGTCTAAAGCTTTCTAAGTTACTAATAAGAAAAGGGAGTCAGAAATCTTTTGATCCGAGACGTAGAGTGTCCCCATAAAGTGGCCGTAAAGGTGTCGTTTTTTGTAGCTGTAGCTAAACAGCAGAAGAATAATTTGGATTCATATTTATTCTCAATTCTTGATTTCATAGTCAAATATCGTCTTGCTAAATCAGTTTCAGCAAAATTTGTATGTAGGAGTCAGCCCCCCGATAATGTTTGGGATGGATGATAATCTAATTTAAAACAGAGTTAAGTTGTAGTGTCAAACCATTTCAAGAAGCTGTCCATGGAAATGGTTAAGAGATGCAAACAACTGGCTGGTAATTTACCAATAACCAACAGCCAATTTTAACCAATCAAATGCTACCAGGTGCTCTAGTTTGTAAATTGCATTGATTGTGTAGGCAGTGAGAAGTGAGACGCTAGCTGTAGATTTGTAACAACATGGTATTGATAAGCCAACCACAAAGTGGATCAGAGGTTTTTATCTTTTTGTGATTAGATGTGCATGTTTTGAATCTCAAATAAATGCTCAATATAACAAATGTATAAATCTTTGCCTGAATCAAAATAAATAATTCATTAACCTGAGCTCCATCACCCTCCCCTGAGGCCTTGACCTGTCATCCTTTTCCCCTTTTACAAGTGTAGCCATACATACTCTCCTTTTTTCTCCTCCCTCCATCAACAGGCTTTTCAACTAAAACTAAATAATATCTGTATGCAAAATGTTAAATGAGGCTGTTATCGTCAGGATTGTTGCATGTTGCAACAGTTAGCAAGCCTGAAAGAGATCAAATCTGCACCACAGCGTACAGAAACATTTTTTTCTGCATATTCCTTATTCTTTGTAGCAAACAGAATGTTTCCCAGAATGAGCCATCTTTACTGCAGGCAAGTTCCAAATTCAGGTGGAATAACCTAAAATCAGAGAGGTGGAGTTTATATGTCAATTGTGGGTAAAATGTTCACATTGGTTTGGTTGTCTGCAGGAAATTCTTGCACTGCCAAAAGTAACAGAAAAACTATCCCAGGCCAGAGGAACATTTTAGGGAGATCTTTTTCTAGCTGTGAGTACAGCAGTGTTGAAGCACCGTCGTCTCCCCTGAGTCTGTGTTCCTGACGTGCTGCTGGAGGCATTGTGTCCTGCTACAAACTGATACTCAGAGTCAGTGAAGCGCACCAATCCAATTTGCTGTGTGAGAGCATTAGAGTATAAGACGCCAGCGTTAATTTCTTTCTGAAATGACTTCCAGTCTGTTCTGTTCTGTTCTGTGTGCTCCCTGGGACAGAGATGGGTGAAGAGAGGGAGGTTAAAAGAGGAAACAGGCAACAGCAGAGACAGAATCAAAGTAAACAGGAGGAACCGGATGAGTGCAAGGACTCAAATAGTTTATTTGAGACATCAATTCTATGAGCTGCATGTTGGGAAATGAGGTTTGAGAGGGGCAATGCGCTCAAAAACATAAAGGTGATGAACACTTTCTGTGTCTTTTTATGATGCAAGTTGCGTTGACCATTCCCCACAGTAGTGTGCGAGTTCGTGTTAATGACAAGCACAAAGTAAGTATGTTTATTGTCAGCAGAACACGTTAACATGTCCATGCTCTTGCTCCTCAGCTTCATGTATTGGTGGTCGTCTCCTGACTGGGATGGAGAAACATGCACATTTGGACACTTTCTGCAGGAGCTGGCTTTTTTTTTTTTCAATTAAGGCCATTTAATTTTTTTTTTTTTTTTTAACCCTGTCCTGTCCAGCATCCTAACATACAGAACGGTGGTCTGTGTGCTATATTTTGCCGGACAGATTTGCTCTACCAGGGGAGACATGTTATATAAATGGTTGCACTTGATGTTTGGAATATTTTTCTTACAATCTTATTTTCTTTAGTCTTGATATATTAGTGCCGAACCTGACAGGAGATAGAGGAGGAGAGAAAAGGACAGAATTGAAATATGGAAATAAAAGTTGTTTAGGCTGCCTAAATCACATCAGTATTCACAAAAACAAAGTAAACTACCACAGTACTACATGATAAATAAAGAAAGTAGGATAATGATGAAAAAGTACAACAGTCATTAAACGTACCTGTAGAGAGACGTACCAACACACAAACATCAGCAACATCTAGTTGAAAGCGGATGGTTAGCTCAATTGGTAGAGCATCAGTCAGGGCACCGAGCAGCCCAGGTGAGCAGGCCCAGCGGGCACCGGGCGCTGCAGCACGGCGAGCGGGCACTCCACAGATCCAGTATCCCATATTGTGATGAGAGAGTATTAAAAGATAAAATGTTTCTGTTATGAATAATATGTTCAAAGTATTTAATTCATTTGCTAATCCATTGGTTAAAATTTAACGTATTTTTGTTTAGTAGAATATCAGGATTGTTCCAGATGGGTGTGAGTTTACATGGTATTATTGAGGAGTTGGCTTTCGAAGTTATCACAAAATGTGTGTTCTATATCTATCCACAGGTCATCTAGTGGACTAGGTTTAAGCCATTTTTAGACATATTGCAACCTATTAGCTAGGAAGTAATGTTGAAAGTTAGGCAGGTCTAATCCTCCCCTATCTTTAGACTAATGTAAAGTTCTTAAACTGATTCGGGGTGGTTTATTTTTCCAGAGAAATTGGGAGATGTGTGATTCTAGGGGGGTTTCATAGGAATCATAGAAAACAAGTAGTTGATTTTGGATAGAACCATCATTTTTATAGTGCCAACAAATAGTAAAACATCATCAGCATAAAGACTTATTTTATGAATTATATTTTTGGACTGAATGCCTTTAACAGCTTGATTTTATCTTATTGCACAGGCTAGCGGTTCAATAAATATAGCAAAAAGGGAGGGGGATAGTGGACAACCTTGTCTTGTACCCCTTTGTAGATTAAAACTAGGAGTGATTTGATTATTCGTTCTGACACTCACAAAAGGAAAACCGTATAAGATTTTAATCCAGTTAATAAAAGACGGTCCAAAGCCGAATTTTTAAAAAGTAGCTAGTAAACATTTCCAGTTAACTCGATCAAAAGCTTTCTCTGCATCTAAAGAAACTATTATTGTTTCCAGGTTATTGATGGTAGAATAATCTATTATATTTATTAGTCTCAGCATCCTGTCTCTTCTATGAGTTCTGAGCCAGGAAACATCAGTCCAATGTTGAGTCTAGTCTTTTATTTTGCTCTCTCACTTACACTCTTTCGTTTTCTCCCTTGCTCCAATAATTCTTTGGGTTTCTTTGCTGAATCAGCGATGGTTCCATTCAAAGCAGCTAGTGTTGACGTCCAGTTGCTTGCGTGTGATGCAGTTTCGTAAAGCAAAACACAACCATTATATAATGCCCTGAAAAGTTGTGAAGCGATATTTCTCAGCCTCGGGACACTGTACGGTAATACAGGAATGTGTGTATTATAAGCCAGTGTATTAAAAAATGTTAGAAGGACAGAGTTTTAAAGGACCCACATTATGAAAAATTCACATTCTAAGTGTTTTCACGTGTCCTCATAACCTGTGTACGAGGCCCAAAAATTAGAAATTATATCTCCTTTCTCACTTGCTTGCTCCACTTTTTTAGCGAATGTGTGCTCAAATGGGTGAGTCAGAGATCTTTCCCTTTGTGACATCACGAAGGGGGATAGTGGACAACCTTGTCTTGTACACACACACACACACACACACACACACACACACCCCCCCCGGCTAGCTGAGCCTGCTCTCTAAAATCACTGAGCAGGCATCCAGCGAAAGTTGGATCCTATCCCAGAGAGCGGTGTGGAAAGGCACCACTCATAAACATTTAAAAGGTCAGACACAAAAGCAGACCATTCTCAGTAGAGCTCACAAGAGCCACTTTTGGAATGGCTGAAATTAAGGACCATAGCTGAATTTGGGGTAAAAAACAAACAAACTTTTAAATAAACATTGGACGTCTGACACCCATTTGAAATTGTTGAAAAAATGTATAATATGGAACCTTTAAGGTCAGAAAGCTAAGCAGTGTCGCATTAAACAAGTTTGGAGGATAATCTTGCAAACAAAAAAAAAATGAAATTAGCAATAACCAGGCTAAATTTAACTGTACATGTTAGTGTGGAATTCTGGCCAATAGTGATATTTCATTTTAAAGCATCCATTGGCCGAAACCAATGACATGTCAATTTCATTTTAAGTTTGTGGTTTTTTTTTTCATTTAACAGTATGAAAATACTCATCACATTTTCCCCATTTTTATTAAAATATTCTGATGTTACAAAATTTTTGTATTTTTAAAGATAAAAAAAAAGTATTTTTACCAGAAGCGGTTCAATCATAAAAAGGAACTTTTGGTTTAACCAGTATTGCTCATGTGAATCCTAGTTAATTTCTCTTCAAATAACAAATGCTTATAATAGAAGGCGACTTCATGCAAATGCAGATGAAACGCATCTGGACTCATTAAGATCTGAAGTCTTAATAAAAACCTGGCTGAGCTGAAAAATAGCCTGGAAAACACACGTGATGGCAATTTGGGCCATGCTTAGTAAATATGCTCCTTTGTTGCTTGATGCTTGGCCTGTTTTTAAAAGGTCATCTGCACAGACACTTAGGCTGTCACTCAGAGAGCAGTAATGTCTGATTAAGTAGGAGAAACAGGAGGAGGAGGGAGAAAAGCCACAGATAATGGAGAGCACTTGTGACAGATGAGAGAGAATGAGTGAAAAAAGAGAGAAAAGGCAGCGAGAGGTGAAAAGGAGATGATGGGGAGTGAGAGGGAGGGAAATGGGCACAGAACCAGGACAGAACATAAACGGATAACATTGTGTAAGAGGAGAAGAATCAGGAGATGGCAAAGAAAGAGGTTTTGTGACATTTGAAACTGAAAGGGGGAGGACAAATAGATGTTGGATGACACAGACATGTATGAATAAGAGCAGAATGGAAAACAAGATGGCAGAGTGTACTCAAGAGAGGGGAGGCCAGAGGAGACAGATAAGGGAGGGAGGAAAAGAAGGATGAGAAGGAGACGAGTGATGGGGGTAGGAGGAAAATGCGACTCCTATTCCAGTCTACATCGTCCATGTTATACGCAGGTCGGAGAGGCCACAGCTGAATCCACAGATGCTTTTCAGTCAGGAAGATCCTGACGGTGACCTCCTCCCTGAAAGAGGAGGTGATTTATCACAGAGGCCACAAATCAACATGTCTGACCTTCTGTGCACACAGCTCACACCCCCAAGTGTTTATCCTGCCGCCTCAGCTATCAATTATGTGGCAACAATGGCAGCAGATACACTGATGATACACTCGTCAGAGTTGGAGATAAACCACTTTATGTGGCAAACAAGAAGACATAAACCATGGGCAAAAGATCTGAAGTGTTTCAAGATAGTTTTCCCAAATATTTTCAGAGGAAATGTTATCACTAACTCTAGGCAGGCAAAATGTTTTATTAAACAATAGTAAAAGTAGTAATGATGCTCTGTGGCACCTAAATCAGCCTCATGAGATTTTCCTGTTTAACTAGGAACATGTACAAGCTAGTACTCTGCGTCTTCTCTACAGCAGAAAGCAGCAGTTTGGAGAATCTGAAATTACTCCTGACTGTTAAAGACAACTTTAAAGCAGAAGGAGCTCGTGGGAAGAACTTCTTTCGACCTTCTAAAACATCTGAAGTGTAAAACAATTTCCCAAATTGAGAGTGTTCTGACCACAGTCAATTGCAACTGAAGAACTAATTCCTCACTTCCAAAATACATGAATATCCCTTATCCCAGCGTTTACACTATGGATACGCTGTGGAAGAACCTGAATGAAAGGACTTGTGAGAAAAACAGCAACATCCAAATGAAAAATGTACAGAGTGATGAGCTAAAGTTCTGCAGCTGGATGTGTTGGTCCGCACGTTCATTTTTCTAAATGCAACGCATTTGTAAATAAAGAACTTGCTCGGATTATGTGAGGTCACTTCCTACATTTTCACTGGCTCTGCACTGACTTTACACTACATAACCCACCATGCATTGCACACTCTAGCATAACAGACTGACAATGCAATGTCAGTCCAGTCCTGCTCTGAAATGGCAGGTGGAGGTGAAAGGAGAGAAGCTTCCGATGCGGCTGCGCACCACCTGCTTCATTAGCTCATGATTACTTACAGGAATATTACATACTGTCTGCAGAAGATTCCCACTGTGAAAATCTAACATTTCTGTGCAAGTTATGTCTGACTGGACTCAGAAAGCAAGTAAGAATGTCAGACTCTTCAACTTCTAATTTAAAGATACAGGAGTTGAAGTATCTGTCCAGCTTGAGAGGATTTCTGCAAGTCCTCACCCTTAAAAAAAAAAAAAAAAGCAATTAGCAAAGGGCAGGACCCCCTGCCAAGAGCCCCAGATCACACTGCCTGCCGCCTCGTGTAATACGACTTCCCAGCAACAGGTTAGCTGGCTAGTTACAGGTTTCTTAAGCTCAGTGTTTTATTCTCACTTCTTTTCTATATAGAAATATTCATTTTAAACTCAACCAGACTCATGAAGCGCATGAACTTGCACAACACTGGTGTCTGTGTGACCACGATAAAAAATAAGTAATAAGTTTTAGCTATTGCTACACAACTCAGAGTACATCATTTTTACTTTGGTAACCGAAAGTTTTGGCAAATAGAAAGCTTTTCCAAATCTTACATTAACACTTCCAATCAAAGTTAATCCTCTCTATGATTTTTGTATGTTATTTGCTTGATGGTAGCGTGCTTGTCCAAAATTCCAATGTAGTGTATACTGCTGAATCAGAGGTGCCTTAACTTATAGGAAATTTATCCTTGCCATTATGCACCTTTATACCTTCAAAGATGCTCACTTGTGCATCTTCTGTTGATAACAGCCTGGATTGTCTTTTATCGTCTTTGGCACGTAGAACCAGACATCAGATTTTCCCCAAAACAGTTGAAACTTGGACTCCTCTAACCACAGAGCAGGTGTACACTGTCTTTCTGTCTGTGTAAGATAAGCTCATGCTAAGAAAACTTGGCAGTGTCTATGTGCAGAGTTAATATATTGTTCTCTCTTTGCGTAAAACAGTTTTAGGATAAATTTCTGTATACAACACCAGACTATGCTAAGTGAGAATGGTTTTCAAACCTACTCCAAAAACCCATTTAATCATGTTGCTTATGGTGGCATGACAGCTTCTCATGCAGAACCGCCTGAACACTTGAAAGCTACATGCATGCAACAGCAGTCTCTTCCCTTGGCTTTTACACACAGACTCCCTCAAACTTTTCATATCATTATTTAGTGTTAGTTAAAAAAAAAACATTTTTAGATTTGCATTGAAGAATATTGTTCAGAACTAAATATTGATTCTCTGACTAAGTTTTTTACAAAATTATAAGCCACAACCAATTCCTTTTTAGAAAAAAACTACATGTTTTTTTATACCCAATCCTGGCACCTTCACCTGTCTCCTGCATTCTTTTCTATAAAAACTAAACTCAGCACAAAAAGTAAATAAATCTTGTGTTTGGTGGATTGTTTCTTTCATTATAACACATCCTGGCATAAATATACCGTTGGAAAGCCTATTTGTTTCCTTTTTAAATCGAGCCACATTTGCAAAGAAAATGGAATGAGCAGCAGTTAAGTATGTGGACTAAACCCATTAAACATGTCAAACTGCTTATTTTAGTATTAACTCTTGTGTGGTAATAGATTGTAAGACTGAAGCCCTGAGCCGCCACCTTACCGTGGTGGAGGAGTTTGTGCGTCCTGACAATTCTAGTGGCTATGTTGTCGGGGCTTCATGCCCCTGGCAGGGTCACCCATGGCAAACAGGTGTCTAGGGGAGGGACCAGACGAAGTGCGGCTCAAAATCTCCCCTATAATGATGAAAAAGCAAGGACCAGAGTTTCCCTTGCCTGGAGCCAGGTCTGGAGGTGGGGCATGCAGGTGAGCGCTTGGTGGCTGGGCCTCTGCCCATGGGGCCCGGTTGGGCTCAGCCCGAAATGATGACATGGGCCTCCCCTACCGTGGGCTCACCACCTGCAGTAGGGGCCATAGGGGTCGGGTGCAGTGTGAGGTGGGCGGCTGCCAGAGGCGGGGACCCTGGTGGTCTGATCCTCGGCTGCAAATGCTAGCTCTAGGGATGTGGAATGTCACCTTTCTGGCGGGGAAGAAGCCTGACCTGGTGCGCGAGGTTGAGCGGTTCCAGCTAGATATAGTTGGACTCACCTTGACGCATGACTTGGGCTCTGGAACCACTGTCCTTGAGAGGGGCTGGACCCTCTTCCATTCTGGAGTTGCTTCCGGTGAGAGGCGCCGAGCGGGTGTGGGCATGCTCATTGCCCTCCGGCTTGGCACCTGTACATTGGGGTTTGCCCCGGTGGACGAAAGGGCAGCCTCCCTCCGCCTTCAGGTGGGGGGACGGGTCCTGACTGTTGTTCGTGCTCATGAACCATTTAGCAGTTCAGAGTACCCACCTTTTTTGGAGTCCTTGGAGAAGGTGTGGGAGGGCACTCCTTCCGGGGACTCGCTTGTTCTGCTGGTGGACTTCAATGCTCACGTGGGCAATGAGAGCGAGACCTGGAGGGGCGTGATTGGGAGGAATGGCCCCTCCTCATCTGAATCCGAGTGGTTTTCTGTTGCTTCTGTGACTTCTGTGCTCGTCATGGATTGTCCACAACGAACACCTTGTTCAGGCATAAGAGTGTCCACATGTGCACCTGGCAC
>JBAMHW010000021.1:24178087-24189070 GCA_037177495.1 Rhadinocentrus ornatus
AAAATTACAAGGATGTGCAGAATTAATGGGGATTGGCTGAATTTATTGTTGATTGCAACATCGTGACTGATTCTTCTCTGGATAATCACCTCCTGGAGCTCAGATCAGACCTACTTGATCAGTTTTATCCAGTTTCTGATGCCGCTGCACAAGCAAATGGTTGCAAACTGATTGCACTCGCCACAACAGACAGAAATAATGCAACATCTTGGTCCAAACATTAAAAGATCCTGGTTTCCTTAAGAAATTGTTTATTTAGTTTATTTAGAAGCACGTTTAAAACAACTTACAACTGAGATCTAAAAGAACTACAAGTCTCCAGAGTCTCCAAGTAATAAAAGGCAATTAAACAACCTTTAAAAGTCTGGATTCAGTCCTGCTAAAGCCAACTAAACACTTGTTTTATTTTATTCAGTTTGATACTTAGGAGCTGGGTCATCAATCAATCACTCAAGTATATTTCTAAAGCCCTTTTCATACAAAATAATTGAATAAAAACTAAAAGCACTTCACGGCCAGACCACTAAATGTACAGGACTTTCTAAGTCCTGTTGTATGTTTTATTCTTGCCTCTGTCCCAGGTCGTCATCGTAAACGAGAATTGGTTCTCTATTGGCTACTGTGGTTAAATAAAGGTTACATATATGTAGTAGATGTACAGCTCACCCTCTTGTAGACGCTCTGTGGGATGAGGTTGGAGCTGTGGAGCTGCTGCTGCTGGCTCCACTGAGCCGTATTCTGAACTCGGGCTAACTTCGCACCAAACTGTAAAAATCCACAGAAGAAATGAGACGAAAGTGACCACTCCTCCTGCACTGCCTGCTCCTGTTGACACTGTTTTCATACATAAACAGCCTCGTGTTTTCTCACCTCCATCTGTAACTTGAACAGCTCGCTCTGTTTTTCCCTCTCATGGTCCTTCAGCTTTTTCTTCATCTCCTCCAGATCCAGATCCTTCCCCTCCATCAGCTTCTTTACGTCACGATCTTTAGCTTCCACTGCACATAAAAAGAAACCACAGCAGAATTCAGAGCCACAGATTGTTCTGTAGCTCTGCTCTGATGTTGCTGGTCAGGTTGGAATTTTTATTCTGTTCTGAATCTGCTGAAACATCTAAAAAGTTTAACTTTGTCACGTTTTATCTGATTCCATTAACATCATGGGAGCTTATGTCTGCCCTGTTATTAATCATATTTTGAGTTCTGACCAGCTAACGTACAAGAATGAAATATTAATAAATCTTTAATAATAATATCAACAAACAAACAAATAAACTGCAAGACTGAAAAACAGTGTCACACTTAAATAAATGTTTCTGTGCAGATTTGTACTTCAGGAAAACATCAATACTGCATATAATTACTTGTACAGATACTAATTTAATTATTTTAATTTAATATAATATCTTCCATCCATTTCTTAACCACTTAGTCAAATTCAGGGATGTTTAATCAAGAGCGTTATTGTTTGATTCCTTGTTTTCACACTCAGATATCCTCTTGCTCTCTCTCAAAACTCTGCTCTCACACTTAAAAAGTCCCTTCCTGCTCTCAGATATATCCTTCTTCCTTTCAAAACTCTGCTCCTCTTCTCAAGTTTAGGGTTGCAGGTTCAAATCTTCTGCACTCCAGCTTGGTTTCTTTCCCTTACTGTATGCCATGTATAAAACTAAGTAAATTATAAATTGAGACATAGATATCTGCTTTTATGGTACTATAGAATTAACCTACGGTATATTAGCATCCACATGGACCTGATCATCATTTCTCTAGGTTTGTTAAACATGTGGCAGAATTATCACAGCGTACTGCTCATAGTGTTGAGTAGTTGAGATGCATTAGCATGATGCCAGCCTTGTTACACTTTGTCAACTAAATAAAACATTTCAATTAATGTTTCGCACTAAATATATAACTTGAAACTAATCAGATGTTTAAATCACTTTTAATTTATCACTAAATATTTAAATCACCCAGGAATTAAGCAGTGTCATATTTATATATCCCTGACAAGATCTTCTTGTTTGTCTTTCATTTTCTTTCATAAAACAATTATTTATACCGTATCTATCTGTAAATAAATACAAAAGCTATTTTACATAAATCTATTAATCAATCTGACGTTTATTTCTTTAGTACTTTAAGAAATGAGACCCCGTGTCTAAAACCTGTATAAATAAAGGTTAAAAAAATCTGTTTATATAGCACTTCTCATACAAGATTGAGGATCAAAGCACTTTACAGAAAAAATAGAGAAAAAAATTTCAACACACACACACAGAAATCACCTGATTGAACTTAGAGTATAAAACTTAACCGAGGAAGCGCTATCAGTGAGGAAAAACTAGAGATGAGGTCAATAAAAACAAACACCTTAAAACAGCTGTAATAAAATAATAAACAAACAATAGTGTGTTATTGTAGATGTCCTGACAGTTTCTCTCTCTGAGCTTCATCACCAATAACTAAACTTTTAGTCCAGGCTGAGCTGTGAAACATTCTGCCATCCATGTGTTACTCTCAGATTTACGACGGACGTGTTTTCATTTGATCTACTATTATTTATTGTCTTTGAGTGGAACTGCTCCTTTCAAATTCCTTGTGAATGTTAAGTGGATAAAACTAGTAGGTGTGGCGTGTACACAGAGACCAAGTAACAGTACGAAGCCTTACACTGAGTGAGAGCCTCCCTGTGGGCGTCCTCCACCTCTCTGCTGCACTGCCGTCTTACAGCCTCCAGCTCCCTCTTGTGTCTCTCTTCTTCTCCTCTCATTTTACTGAGCAGCCGCAGCATTTCAGCCTCGCCAGCCTGATTTCAGCACACACACAGCACACACACACCACACTAGAGATTTCAAAGCCAGATTTCCCCATTTTTTTAACTCCATCTACTTGCAGGCTGCGCAGGACCCTCAGTGTCCTCTCTGCCTTCAGGGTCAGACGAGGACGCAGAGGTTTCAGATGATTCTTTTGACAGTGTTAACGTCTCAGATGAAGAATCCTAAAGGTCCTGGAAAGTCCAGGCTGCATTACCATCTCCTGAGCACCTTGCTTGTTGTCACAGAAATGAAATGCCAGCCAGTCAAGACGGCGACATTTATAACTTTGGCTCTGACAGGGCAGCAGTGCAGGTGCATGAACCCACTGAGCATAGGTTTTTTTCCTCACTGCGACCTGTTTGGAGTGCAGCCAGAGCACGGAGTGTTTTTATTTACTTTTAGAAGTGCATTTATGTCTGTGAAAGTCCACTAAAGAAACTTTATTTGATATAACAAGTTCTACTTTCATGTAAAACTACGGTCAGTCTCCGCAGTTCAAAGACAGGAGAAATCCCACGCTGCACTCAGTACAACTAACAGAGAATAACAGCAGCTGTGTCTAGCAAAGGCCTCTAATGGGAAAACGACACCACCTCATGGTAACCAGTAAAATGGCTAATTTGTCTGTTTTTCTCTGCAAGATGCAAGGTTATGATGTGTTATGGTGAAGAGATTAAATAATGTGATTTTTATGGGAGTCTATGACCCAAAAGGACAGCAAATTATTAATCTGACAAAAAAAAAGCAGCAAAATCAATTTTGTTACTAATTTTCAGTATATTTAAGACTGATCTTGACATCTTTCAAAGGGTTAAAAATCATTTTAATGATAATATATTTGTTTTTTATCAGGGCTGAAGATGATTGAAAGATCTCAGCGAAGAAAAAAAAATTTCAATTCTGTCATTTTTTTTTCGCAGTGACTTTTTTAGTCCCGCTATGACTCGAAAGTTAATAAATTTGTCTCCGGTGACTTGTTGAAATAGAGACCGGAATTTCAGAGTCCTTCGAAAGATGCACCCTTTTTTTTTAATAAAAATTATCTCACATGGGGCAACACAAGTAAAATTGTGACCAAAAGCTGAGTGAAAAATGACCTAAAAGGACAAAAAAGTCCCTGATTACCTACAAGAGTTAAACAAACACAGAGGAATGAAGCAGAGATAAAGTCCAGAGTTCATAGAGTTGAGTTTACTCTGCACCGCACTTATGATTTGTTCTAAAAAGTTGCTTTTAAAGTTATTTTAACAACTAAATTTAGTTCTAAAAGATAGAGCGGCAGCTAACCAGTACCCATGGTCCAGCAGCAGAGAGAAAAATAAGTATTTGGGAATAAAACGGTCCGAACTTGTGGCCGTACTGGTAAAATGACCAGTCAATCCACTATTCTTTAGTTTGGCATGTGCTCAGGAGCTGTTTGTTGGATGCTCCCCAACAGGCAGGCTGCGCAGGACCCTCAGTGTCTTCGCTGCTCTCAGGGTCAGACGAGGACGCATAGGTGTGAAGGAGAGGTGTGAAGGAGCTGCTGCACCAAATATCAGAGACATTTCATCAACACTTCAATAATTATGTCAGCTTGTGGAAAAAATAAAGGCCAGAATATTTATTTCCCTCCTGCTTCCTGTTTCTCACCTCCACTGCTCTTTCATTCTGTTGTTTCACTTCCAATAATTCTGTCTTCAGACTCTCGTTCTCCACTGAAATATGGACATTTACAGAACATTTAAACAATATCCTTACATAAGATTCATCAGCTTTTAAGATAATGTCTTATATATTCTCTAATCTAAAGCTTTCAGTTATTCTTCATAATTATTTAATTCTTTTACTGATTTTGAAAACGATTTGAATGATTAGGTTACGTAAGTATCACAACATGTCAATATGACCCACCATATCAGACATTTTGACTTGAATAAATTAAACAAAGGCTTAATTACTTTGTTAATGCAGAATCGTGTTCTAGCATTATGTATACCTCTGCGTATGAGATGGATTTACCTGAAAACAATTGTAAACATTCACACTGTGAATCCATTTCTGTTGTAAAATACACTCAATGGCCACTTTGTTAGGTACAGCTTGCTAGTACTAGGTTGGACCGCCTCTTTCCTTTAGAACTGCCTTAATTCTTGGTGTCATAGATTCCTCAAGGTTTTGGCAACATTCCTCGGAGATTTTGCTCCATATTGACATGACAGCATCACAGTTCCTGCAGGTTTGTCGGCTGCATCCATGATGAGAATCTCCCGTTCCCCCACATGTCAAAGCTGCTCTACTGGCCTGAGATCTGGTGGCTGTGGAGGCCGTTGGAGTCCAGTGAACTTATTGCTTGTTCTAGAAAACTATATAACTTATAACCAGCTGCATTATCCAGCTGGTTATAAAGGGATGGACATGGTCAGCAACAATACTCAGGTAGGCTATGCTGGTTAAATGATGTTCATTGAATCCAGAGGGGCTGAAAGTGTGCCCAGAAACACCACCATCAGCCTGACCTGTTGATACAAAGCAGCATGGATCCATGTTGTCATGTTTCCACCTAATTCTAATACTATATTATGGTGTGTAATTTACACGAATTTGTCTCTACTTGGATGTTTGTGATGTATTATGTAAAGTGGTTCAAGAATGACTTGTTATTTGTTATTGGGGGAAAAAAAAAACTGCTTCAGTTGTGGATAATTTTTTATTATTATTTTTTGTAAGTGAAAAATGCGACTAATAAAGTGTGTTGAAAGGTCTATTGTCCAGTGTTGGTGAGTCTGTGTGAATCTTAGCTGACAGGAGTGGTACCCCTTCTCTATAAACCCTAGACATGGTTGTGTGTGAAAATCCCAATAAATCAGCAGTTTCTGAAATACTCAGAACAACAACCATGCCACGTTTAAAGTAACTTAAATACTCTTTTTCTTTATTCTGATGCTCAGTTTGAACTTTTGTGCAAGTCGTCTTCACCATGTCTACACAACTAAATGTGTTGAGTTGCTGCCATATGATTGACCGATAGAAATTTGTGATTTAGCAAGGAATTTAACAAATGGACCTAATAAAGTGGTCAATGAGTGTGTTTGCTTTACTTTAAGTGTGCAGGAAACCCTTCCTCATATTCTAAATACACACATTTCATTAATAGAAGTTGTTCCAGTTACCTCTGAGGTTGCACTGCTCCTGCAGAGTCTGCTGAAGTTTGTTCACTGTGATGAGGAGGCTGTCTTTCTCTGCAAGAGGAAGATGGAAACTAACTAACTCAGACAGGTGTGATTAAGTCCCTCATATGTGTTTAAGATTTAATTTGATATTGTTCAGAAAGTTTATCCAGCCATTACTGAATGCTACAGAGTCATTAAACATCTGGCTTTAAATCCATTGTGTAATCAATGTCAGCTATGTGCACGGTCAAATTAAATATAGTAATATGTAAAATTACAATATAAACTTAGCTTTTCTTCAGCATCAGCCAGTTTAACTTGATGCTTGTCAGACTGTCGTTAGGCAAAGCTGCCAGCAGGGGGAGACACACATACACCAACTATACAGTATACCTCTATACTAACCTGCATAGAAAATATCATTTAATTTAAAAAAGCACATCCTCACCCTCAGTCAGACTCTTCTCCTTGATTAGACTGAACTTCAGGTGTCTGTTGGCATCCTCTAACATGATCTCCAACATGGTGTTTCTGCCAGTATTGTCTGTAAGTTTCTGATTTTTAACAGGCAAAGAGGAAATCAACATTGGCCCAACAAGAAACGATCTGCTAATAAATCTAGTCAAAATATTGGCAAAAGCTAACAAGACATGTTGAATTTTATCATTAAAATTAGCTTGTTTGATATGCTTGGCTGATGATTAACACTTTAAACGTAGAAGAATGTCTTTTCTACAGTTTTAACGTGTGTCTGTAGCAGTGGTTTTATCTGCTGTCATCATTTAGCTAGCTAACGTTTATCTTTACCTGTTCCAGCTGGGCAAAATCCTCCATGAACTTGTCAAGATTAACACAATTCAGATTGGTCATCTTTTTAATCTAAGATGTTACAAAGATATCGTTTTATCTTTCCTGCTTTATCGCCACTTCCCACGCAAGTTACCCAGCTAGTTTTTAGATGTCTAGAAACTAGCTTTAGTGTCACTGCACGAGCTCTAACGGCGAGAAAAAGCTTGCAGATACAAATAATTTTTTATTTTATTTTATTTTTCTATTTTAAATATTTAGAAATACCACACATAAATTTTTCTTTTTTTAAAGTAATTTTTTCTCTTCTATCATTAGTAGGCAGGGCCGCTGCTAGTCACGTGGGTACCTATAAACAACTGCTTTGTGGTAAAACCCCCATTCTTGATTTTCCTTACTTAAAAAACAAATAGTCACTATTAATTTTCTCTTTATGTTCTCACACTAGAGGTTCTAGATGCCCAACATCTGTAGCAGCACAAGAGTATCACAAACTGGAGCATTGTAGGAGGAAAAATGTGAATAAAATGACATAATCATAATCACTTTGTCAGTTTTGTGTTAAATAAATTAGTTATAATTGATAAACGAATTTATATTAAATTTTTAACTGCAAGACACAAAACATGTGAAAGGTCAGAGATCACAAAACCTGTAAATCAACGCAGTGAGCACTGACGTCTTATTTAAGATGCGAGTCTGGCAGAAGTTCAGGCTCTTCTATTCATGTTTTCTTCAACTTTATAAGTGTTAGAGGCTGATTGCAGTGCTTGTTTCTTTATATACGTATGTACATAAACCGTGAACAATGAATCATGGTTCATTTTTAGTCACCAGTTATCTATGTAAACAAAACTATCTAACTTAACATGATAGACAAACACAGTTGTGTGAAAGTTCTTTATTTTGTCAACATTTTGGAAAAAAAAATACAATAACTGTACAGATGTAACACTGATGACCACTTATTGGTACAATATGCATGTGCTAGCCAATGCCTTTGATTAGCTTTATGTAATTTGTCTTGTTTTTGTGGTTTTATTGAAAAAAAATTGAATGCTCATCAATAAACAATATATATATATAAAAAAATATAACTTATTCTCAACTTTGGAGGCTGAACTCATATATATAAATATATATATATAATAATAATAATATGATAAATCAATCTAATATCAAATAGATATATAATATCTAATTGAAAAAAATACATGTTTATGTTCATAAACTTAATAAGCTAATTCTGAATGTGAGACTAATCCACTTTATTTCAGCTTTGAGAATATTTCAGTTTCAGATCATAAAAGAAGACCACAATAGTTTGTATCAAGCACATGTGCACACACACACACACACATACACACACACACACACACACACACATCTTTGTTTCTCAACATGAGAACTGGTATAAAATAACAGAAGAACTCATATGAGACATGCTTTCCATCAGTTTACAGAAACCAAACAACTAAAGAATGAATACTGAACCTAAATTAATCTGTATGAGTCTAAATGAATGAAGGCTACATGTATCACTCAAAGCAGCTTCATAAGACATTAACTTTTGCCAGTCAGCTTTGTTGGGGGACTGTTATGACTCCTATCAGTTCAGAAACTGTAACAAAGGCAGTTCAGCTATTTAATAAGTAATGTTGAGGAATAGATGTATTTAAACTTTGATGTTCTTTTTAGCTCCTTTCTTTTCGTGCTTCGAACCTTTAACTATGTTGCCTTTAGAGCCCTGTCAGATAATGCTGTTAATTCTGAGGAGCAGAGATGGTGGGAGGACCCCCTCACACTATTTTAGGCAGGCTGACATACAGCCTCAGACCTGCAAACGTCAGTGACAAGGAACTGTTCTGCCTTGAATTTGTCTTTTTTTAACACTCTGTGACTGATTTATGGTGTGATGCTTCCCAAAAGGTCAGGAGTCACGTAGCCATCTGGCGTCGGTATGGTCTTTAATATTGTCAGGATGGGGCCCGGTGTTGGGTTCGGCGTAAGGAAGAGGCTGTTCTGTCTGTCAACGCCCTCCACCACAGTGTAGACAGGAGCAGGGGGTAGCGGGGACATGGGAATGGTGTCAGATTCGCAGTGAGGTGATCTGGATAAAGAGCTGTTAAGCTCTACTTCTGTTTGGAAGGGTTCGCCACGGTCCCCTGTGGATGATTCTGGGTTAATGCTCCCTGCAGCGAGCTCTGAGGTGTAGTCTTTGGAGTCTGCATTCACCACTAGTAGCTGAACTTCTGTCTTTTCTTTTCCCTTCTCCACCATGACGTCTTTGTCTTTGCTGGTGTTTGTCTCCACCTCAGTCTCTTCTTCAGGCGACAGCAGCACGTTACCAGAAGACCTGACCTCGCTGACTTGGGCATACATGGCTTCTTTCCCCTGTGCTCCTGTAGAAGACTCTCCGGATGGAGAACTTTGTTCCCCAGAACCTGACTTGGAGCCTGTCTGGCATGGCAGCTCCTTACTCAGCACCTGGTTTGGGATGGGGGGATGGTTAGGTGACACATTTGAATCGTTGAGGAGATCTGGGTCACAGCAGCTGGAGCGGCCTGAATCGTCATCTCTAAAGCCAATTGAAAGAGGAGAGCAGGTGGAGGACAGGGAGCGGTCCATGAGACAGTCCGTGTCCAGATCTGTCAGCCTGTCGCTCGGCTCCTCGATGTCTAGATCGATGAACTCCACCCAAGGGTCCTTGTTGTAAAGCTCTGGCCTCAAATCAGGGGGCCCGCCCAGGATTGATGTCAGCTCGCGCAGCTTCCCTTTCTGTTAGAGAAAAGAAATGAGTAAAAATGATGGTTGCTCTCATTGTGTAGCAATTTCATTTTTTACACAAGTTAACAACAGAGTTTGGGGATTTTTAGAGCATCATAATAAAAGAATCAGTCCCTGCAAATCAATGGTCAGATTCTGAATCCCCAAGTTTATCCCACATTTGTTCTACAAACTTACGACTGAACTAGTTGTGGTTAGAGCGTTGCCATCACTTAAGGCTCCTGGAACGATTCTGGGCTTCTCCATCTAAGACAAAACAAGCTGCTGTTGACCCTGGGAGAGTCTTAAATGTCTTTATGGGAGGCTTCTTGGCCAAAGAGTCGTTTAATAAATCGAAAAAAAATAAATTGAGGTAGAGTCAGTGTTAAAATGGGTGATGGGTGAGTAATTTCAGTAGTAACTCATAGACTTGTTTTGCTATTATTGATAAAGCAATATTTTGTCTGCTCCCAGTAATAGCTGTAAAACTAGTAGTACAACTGCTTCCAAGTTGTGAAAAAAGCTAATGTGATGGAATTTTGTTTATGTGCTGTGTGTGTAGACCCTCAACATCGTTTCTCAGAAATAACTTCACAGAGCTTTTTAGTGTCATTTTGCATTTACTTCAGCCTCCGTTTGTGAAGGCTCTCAGCTGCGTCGTGTACTTAAACGTGTATGTAAACGTGTATTTACTGAGATTTTACAGTCTAAGTTAAAGAGATCTAACTCTTGTTAAATGATCATTGGCAGGCAAATGTCACGTGACTGAAGCTTAATACAACTGCACCAGTAGATCAAGGCACTTGTTAAGTGTTGTAGCATGGGTGTGCTGCATACCTTAAGTAGTTCTGGGTCAATTCCTCTTATTTTAGGCCCAGGAACAGGAGGCAAAAGAATAACCATTAACCTTAGGAAATAATAATAAAAAAAAAACAGTTATGCAACACAAATATGAATTTTAATTTCTTTATGTCAGACTCGTTATATAACCACAATCATAAAACCTTTTCAGTGAGGAGCGATGTAACATCAGAGATATCACAAGTCTGTTAACCCCTTGACGTCTGTTGTCGCTCCTTCTGGCCCGACACAGGAAATCCTTCCTAGCTACTGCATCAGACTTTACAACTCATCTACCTCTGTCAGAGCCAGAATTACTCACCTGGTCTAATCCTGTCACCTTTGCATATGTCGCACATGCTAAATATATGTATATATCCGCATATTTGCATATATAGGAAACATTTATATGTGTACATATTTTATTAACATTGTTAATATTATTATATACCATTGCTGCTACATTATTTACTGTTAGTATTATACTGATGTTTTACTATTATCATTAACATAATATCAATCCATCCCATTGAGTTTTTTTTTTTTTTTGGGGGGGGGGGGGGGGGGGGGGGAGTCCCCCCCCAGGTTTCCCCCCCCCCC
>JBAMHW010000021.1:24189170-24199709 GCA_037177495.1 Rhadinocentrus ornatus
CCCCCCCCCCCCCCCCCCCCCCCCCCCCCCCCCACCATACCAGGATACTATCACAACTTAACTTGATCAATCAATCCATCTATATCACACTGAATTGTTTTATCTATGTGCTTCTACTCTAATTTATGTCTTTTAATCTCTATTTACTAATTGTTATCAATTAATTTGATATTTGTGTATTTTATTTTATACCTTTTTATTCCATCCCCATAATTTTTTGTATGTACTTTGTTTTTACATAATTGTAAATAAATTCAAGCATTTTTGGGTTAAAGCTGCAGCATTTTGTCACTGAGACCATTAACATCATTATTATGTACCTCATTTCATTCATATGTGAAACGGTGCTGGAAGGAGTCACAGTGTGATATTTGTCATAAAGCATCTTATATACTTTTTTTAAAATGCCTCCTATTTATGTGACTTTGTTTTATATTGTCCAGAAGTCAAAGTCCACCATGATTTAATTTAATTTTATCATTAAATAGGGGAATATATATTGATAAACATTACTGTAAATGCACCAGGATTAGCCCCCCCCCAAAAAAAGAAATGCTATATTTTATCTGTTGTCCGATATGTGATGGCTACAGTGAAAACCACGTTTGCAGTCTTTTGCTAATGTTGTTATCTCTTCAGGAAACTGGTTCAGTTTTTCAGAGGTTCCCTTCAAAGCAGAAATGAATTTTTCTTTGTAGGTCAACCATTGTTAAAGCGAGACACGATGGCCTCACGTCTCACCTAACTGATACCTACAGCGGAGCTTAGCCTCTCCTCGCGGTTTCACAGTAATTCACAGCTGTGACCGAAACAGGTGTTCATACAGGTAAACAATTGACATGTGACAATGACCATAACCACATCTGTGACATACATATTTAAGGCTCTAAACTTAAATATTATTAAAAGTAATGTGCTTGAACAGCTTTTTAGCAGGTTTATCAGTGCTATGAATGCTACAGTTTCCCTTCTACTAGGCCTCCTTTTGTCAGCTTTAGGGCGTTCACAGATGATAACTGTGATTATATGCAAATGGTCTGCATTTATATAGCGCTTTACTGAACCTGGAATGATACCCAAAGCGCTTTATATTATACATCACATTCACCCATTCACACACACATTCACACACTGATGGCGGAATCTGCCATGCTGCCAATTGTTGTTACCCCATGGCATCCTCAGTAAGAATTAGTATGTTCACCCAGGTCTTGTGTTGTCATTGATGCCGAGCTAAGATCTGCATCTGCTGCAGAGTCATTTAACGTAGGACTCAAAGCCGATTAAACACTTTCATTATTTAGGAACTTTAGCATCTAAACTCCTCTGTGACTCCATCTTCCTAATTCTTAAACTCCTTCCAAGCTTGTTTGCTTGTCCTCATGGAAAGCCAAACTGTGTTTAAGGTGTATAAAACTGTGACGTGAAAATGGGCCGAATTGTTATTTTAGTGTAACGTCTTTGAAAAAACGTACTTCGTGCAATATTTTTTTACACTTACAGTCACTACAGTTGCAAGGTTGCACTGTAATCTAATCTAAACCCTGTGTTTGTGAGGAAGGAGGAAGCATTAGAAACTTTGCTTGTGAATATGTTTCAGATTTCTGATCAGGGGGTGTCATAAAGAACTGTTATTGATCTATAAGTTTGGTTTTCAACAAGAAGAAAAAAGCCTAGAAATCTTGATGATTGTAAAACACTTACTTTTCTTGCTGTGATATGATGACAAGCATCAGGATAGTCACTAGAAACAAGGCTCCAAAGATAAGCAAAGCCATTCCTGGAAATCTCGACACTGATGAGAAATGCAAACAGAATTTCAAACAGACTTTATAAAATGATTTTAATCATATTTATAAATAAGATCATTCTTATATTTTCTAACATTATCTTTGACACCGAGTTTACCTTTAGATGGGATGTGGACAAACATGGACTCGCTAAATTCTCCAAAATGTTTTCCAGCTAGCATCTTGCATCGGACCCGAACCTCGTGATAGGCGTTAGTTTGAAGCCCATAGAGGGAGCGATGTGTGCTTTTCACGAGGTCAGTCTGTGTTGGAGACATGGTTTCATATAACTTAGAGAGAAATACAGTCTTAGCAATAAAGGTTTACAGTGAAAATCCGTAACGGTGCATCAGATTTACATAAAACGTGACATTATTATTGTCACTAACTTGTGTCTCTTTTTCTTTCTCCTCAGGTATTCCTAGTCTAAAGTTATGGTGCTTGTTGACACCTCTTTCCAGTCTTCTACACCCCCAACTGGCCAAGGCAGATGGCCGGCCTTCCTTAGTCTGATTCTACTGGATGCTTAAATGCATTAAAATGAAGTTTTGTTGTTCCCCTTTCTGTTGTGGCCTGCTGTATGTGCACGCTCTAGATGAGCGACTGAATGAAAGAGAAAGATTGATGGAATCTGCTGGTTTTTAGGTGGGTAATTATTTTTATGAAATGGCTGACCTGTACGGGTTAGGGTTAGTACCCTAAGTTATTAAAAATTGGACTATTATAGAATGTATTCATCATTTGTTTTAATTGGATTATAATTTGACTACAATGAATTGTAATGAATTGAACTGTATCTGTAATAGTGCCTTGAGAAGATAATTTTGATGTGAATTGGTGCTATAAAAATAAAACGCCCACCATTTCCCACAGGTCAGAGTTGACTCTGCGGTACTGGACCTCGTACTGAAGCGTCATCCATCCTGTCTCCACATCTGCAGACTGGGGAGGCTTCCAGCTCACTATAATATCATAGTTAACACTGGTCAAGCTCATGTTCAGCAGCGTCCAGTTTAGGTTGACTGGAGGATCTGGTTGCACTGCAGAGCAAAAAAAAAAAAAAATTCAAAAACATCTGGACTAAACTTACAGACATTATCAGAACAGAAACCTCATCTTAAAAATTAAATGAAATGAAATTGAGATTAGACTTGATTTATCTCTTTGGGCAGGTTCCCTCTGGGAAATAAAAAAAAAATAAAAATGAAAATATAGAAAATATAACCGAATTTAGAAATTAAGAGGGACGCAAAGAAACTGTATAGAATACACAGTAACAACAATCTGGAAAATTCTACAACTAGCATGTTTATTGGTAATAGATGAGGGTGCCAAAATTGGGTATAAAAGAGGAATCTGCCAAAGCATTCATATTTCCAAGTGAAGATGGGTCGTGGCTCACCAATTTGCTACAAACTCAGAGAATCCTCAAAAAGTCGAGAAAATAATTAAACAAAAAAATCTCCATGCAGTCTATTATATCATGAAAAAGATTCAGGAAGTCAAGATGATGGAAGTCAACTTTTACTGCAGCAGGACAATATACTAGACTTAATTTTGCTCAACTTTGAACAGACTTTATAGACACAGAGTGTGTGCTCTACTGCCACTGGCAGCCGTTCAGATCTGTCTAACACCCACAAACTGCTGAGCAGCTGAAATCTTGTATTCAGCAACATTAGACACAAATTTCACATTTCCCAAATTTAAAGTGTTATTAAAATGATGCAACACAAGCATAAACATATCTCTATCTCAAGTGCGTTCCTGATATCACATTTTAAATTAGTTAATTTTCTAAATATATAAATGGTTTTTATAAGAAACTGTAAACATTTTCTTTGGATTTGTGTCTGTTAAATAAAGGTTTAAACAAACGAATTACAGATTTAAGTATTTAATCGCATTAGGGAAAATCTTAATTTTTCTGGGAAAATGATTTATCAATGAAAAAGTTTGACTTTTAATGAAGATTTTAAATAAAAACCCTGAAAGAAATAAGTAGGATTTGTCCTTTAGAGTCCTGAGACATTGAAAAAAAAATTATTAGCAGCCCTTCTGATAGCTAAAACACCAAGTAACACTTGCAAAGCTAGCAGAAGTCATTCATTTAGGCTGTAAACTCACCGATATCCTGAACCCCAAAGCCGATTTCATCATACACGACGGCTTGATCCCTGGAGCGGAGCTGGATCCTGTAATTTACCCAGACGGTTGTATGGTTCTCATTAAAAAAGCACTCATTGGACCTCTCGGTGCTGTAGTGAGGACATTCACTCCAAATTTCAAGGGAGGGAATAAGGGGTCTGTCAGGTGGGTCAGAGGAAACACAATCAATCTAAAAAGTGAAACAAAGCAGGTTTAATATGTAAAGTTCTCTTCAAAGATTATTGACCCAGCCAAACCTTTCTAGATTAGAATATGAAATGTTCAAAACTGAAAGTTTGTCCTGAGAACAGGAGAGTTTATAGTAGGTTCAGCTGGATTTCTGATTTGATAATCTTGGTCTCTTTTTTTTAGAAATAGTACAACAACCAACTCTTTACATTGTAATCACATTACTCTTACGGTTACAAAAGCTGTTGTGTTGAAATTAAACATTGTGCAAAGCAGGGATGGTCAGTCCGAGACCGAACCTCTTACTGAGCTCTTGCTTGTTTAGGATCCTATAATTATGTGACCACACAAACTCTCAGCAAATGAGCTCTAACTAATGAATCACTCACATCTGGACCGCTCTTCTGTACAGCTCCTAACTTACAAGTACACCTTGATTCTTTATATTTTGCTTCCAGAAAGCCAAAATTTATTTTAGGAGGGCCTGAAATTCACTTTTTAAAATGGGGGAGAGGATTCCTCCCATTTCTACCTTACATTCTTCACATTGAGGGGATTTATACACTTCGGGGGGGTATTACCAGTGAGCTTAACTACCGGTCCTACTCTACTTTAAATTTATATGCATTTTTTATTTGTCATCACCTTTTCCTTTCTTAGTCGTCATCTGAGTTCAGTCATAAAGCTGCATCAGTGCAAGTCATTTTCATCCATGCTCAATTTTACCCTTTCTGTTCTCTGTCTCCTCTACTTGATCTCTTTGCATTTGCTAGGAGTTCAGTTAAAATCAAGCTTGTCATGGGGTCAAGCTGTGAAAAGAGCATTAGACCGGCACCGGCCCCACCTGAGGACCTGGAGGATTTGGGTCATTACCAGCATCACTGACACCAGCAACGGCACAAGCGCTGATCTGTTCTTCTGGTATTTTCCCCTTCACATGATTTAAGATTAGGTTTACATATTAACCAGCAGTCTAAGAATGAACCGCCTTACCGGCGGGAAATCCGGCGGTATCGGTTGGATTCCCAGTGGGAGAAAAACTGTGACAACAGAAGAAGCTCGGAGCTAATTTTTTCCTTCCCCAGGTAAAAGCGCGACAACCCACTGTCCCCAGCACACACCAATTCCTAAACTAAAATAAAGCTAGTATTTATAATTGACCAAGATTTATTTTTCCCGAAGAAGCAGAACAGGTAAGAGGTTTTTTAACTGTACAAACTTTTTCAATTCAAGATTTAAGATCTTTATTGTCATTGTGCAAGCATAACAAAATTTTGAGGAGTCTCAGCTTAAGCCCACATAAACAAGAAAATAAAAACGTAGAAATATTTTGTTGTCTTTTCAGTCACGTTAGCATGTTTCAAACCTTCCTTTTCTGCCAATATCTGAGGCTCATCGAATGACTGATGCTGATGCTAACTCGAATTTAAAAATGCATCAATCACATTTTGTTCATCGACTGAAAATAGTTGCATATATGAGAAATTTGTTGTGCTGGTGTTGGTCTTTCCACTGAGTTTACTGAATTCATGCTTGGTATGAAATAAATTCAACTCCATTATGTCATTAGTCTTTAAAATATCCAAATTACAACAGTGACCTTAAAGTGGACTTTGCCTTGTCTACACAGAGCGGGGAGGTACAGCTTTTGTCAGATAAGGTGCGGACTCAGCAGTGTACACGTAGGAGGTATAAGCCAGCCTTGATCAGATCAGGGGTTGAGTGATGGTGTAACAGCACAGAGGGTGTCTCAGATCATTTCTTCAATAATCGGATTTATGTGGAAGATAAGGACAAGTTGTACTTGTGTAATTCTCACCTGAATCATCTGAAGCTCATGTTTTAGCCAAGCTGGAAGCTAGTAACTATAAATGGGAATATACATTTCCGACTCCTTTGGATAACATAGGTCATGTGTACGTGTCATCTACCTTGTTTTCTTTTTTCATCTCTTTTATGGTAAATTAACTTAAGCTGCCACAACAAAAAACATTATTGTGTTAGTAATGATAAAGTCTTTCCCCTCACGTTGTTCGGATGAAGAATACGCGCAGGTCTCCCGGCTCAGAAACGTTTCTGAAAGTGCCGCCGCTCCATCTGCAGCGGAAAGTCTCCATGTTGTTGGAGAAGCAACCAGTGAGGTGTGGGCTCTGTGGGAGGAGGACTGCAGGAAAAGAGGGAAATTACACATATTATTATTGTAACAAATCAACTTACATACATTTCTTTTTCTTTCAATCAAAAACAAAGAGGAAGCTTGGAGTGCTATTTCGGTGTGTAGAATATCTTTCCTCTGGTACTCTTCAGTTCGGGGATTCCAGTTATACTATAAAGAGATGACTGAGGCACTCGAGGGGATGAGAAATAAAAAGCCTTTATTAAATCATGGCTACTCTAGTAAAAACACATGCCGATTTAAAAATGATACATGCCTACGCGTTTCAGCCAACAAGGCTGTCTGTCAAACTATTCATTTCCTGTAAATCTAGAGAAAACCATCAGCAGCTGCTCTGTGTGGGCAGGTAGGTATGCTCTATACCTGTAATCTTTAATGACTTGCAATTGCTGTGATTAGCTATTTGGTAGTGTACTGCCATATGATATTGTGGATTCCCCGTTCTTATTGTGTATTTATGTTCCGCCAGCTTTAGAAATAGAAAATTCCATTAGAGGCGGATACAGGCGGAAAAGAGTCCTACAGAGTCATTCTGGATTTACACATTAAAAGCGACACAATACCCAGGTTTGAATGGGGAACTGGATTTCTCTCCTTTTTTTATAATGTTTTTTTATATAATAGTTTATTTTCGGATAATGGTCTTGGGATCTAACTTAGCATTTTGCGGTTCATGTTATGAATAATGAACAATATCTATTTAGACTTATGCATGATTATATATGGTACATTTCTTTTAGATATAGGTGTATTATGCTATCCTATTTCTAGAGATTGTCTAACGCTGTTTATCATTGGCAGGTTTATTATAACATGTGACCCTCTACCTGCTGATTTTCTCTAGATTTACAGGAAATGAATAGTTTGACAAACATTTTGCCACTTGCCCTGACGAAAGCCTTGTTGGCTGAAACGCGTAGGCATGCATAATTTTTAAGTCGGCATGTGTTTTTGCTAGATGAGTGCCTCAGTCATCTCTTTATAGTATTTCTTTTTCTTTATTGCCAGTGGAGGATGACTGAGCTGGGAGGATAACAGTAACCCGACCTCAGAGAGCAGCCAGGCCGCAAGGCAGCGTATTCCTGGAAATCATTTTACTGCCTGTTAGAGGAAAGCTGGGGAGTTCACTGGCTCCGCTGTCGTGGAATAATCTTATTTGTTTTCGCTTTACTCAGAAACTCAGTTGCACAGAAAAAGCCATGGGGATCATGTTTTACTGCCTGCACAGATTCTAACCACATGTGCGCAGCACATTTCTCTCGCGCCTTCATCAGCAGGCTGAAGTCCCGTCAAAAATCCTGCCTCTGTGTGTTTGCTGGGTTCACATGGCAAAACTGAAAAACACCTTTTTCTTTTGTGAAGATATACTTAACTTTATAGTCAGAAGTAATCCTTTAGTGTAAACCAAGTGCAAAAAAAGCTGTGCAGAAACACCGCATGGATGCATGCCGGAAAAGATAGGAAGTGGTTAAAGCATGAGGTCATTTTTAGCCCAGCTGCACCATGATTTCTGCAACACACATGCACACTAGTGGTTTAGTAAAGTGCTCAGCTATTGAATTATTTGATGCTATAATAATAACCATTGCAGAGCAGTTATTAGCACCTCAAAATATAACAGAGCCTCTGGACCCCTCTCTGTAGGGGTCCAGCTTTGACCAATTATTTCCCTACAATCACTCACCCATTTGTTAAATCCTGTCCACCAGGGTGTAACAATATCCATTTTTTATACATGTTCTTTAATACTTCATTTTATTTTTTGCCAACTTTATTGATTTAATGCCATACATACATACAGCATGCTTTGACATGTAAATAAACAATTAAACACAGATGAATAAGCACAATTTTAAAACTAAAGAGAAAAAAGGAGAGATACATTTAAAAAGTCTGTTTTTGTTCAAATTTTTATTTTAGTGACTGAATGCAGGAAATAAATTCAAGTTTAAAATCTAAGTTGCTTTTAGTTATTTGATAAGAAGTGTCCAGGCGGCCATCAGCAGCAGAGATGTCGACATTTCAGAGAGGATCAACACAACAAGCTGTCTGAGTGCAGATAAAGTGTGAAAACCAGATGTCTCCTTCACTCAAGCTGTGGATGCATACCTCGGGCCAGTTTCAGAGAAGAGGAATCACGTGGTAGAAATAACCTGTATACAAGATCCCTGCCTTTTCCTGGTAATTGTCCTTTGTCAGGATAAAGAGAAAAATCTATTTGACACCTACTATGCAATGGTTTTTAGTTTTTTTTTCCTTTGTGGAGAGCACCTGTTCAAACTTGACCTAGAAAAGAGTAACACACAGTAGAATAGTTAACTTATTAAATCACTTGGTTGGGAAATAATTCTATTGTAAAAAGTTGAAAAATAGTAAAAAAAAAAAAGTTTTACTGCATCATAGTTTGCAGTGATTTTGTAAATCACATTGCAATAGCTTAATCCAGTTCATTCACATTATTGTACCATCAGACCTCTGAAATAACTTAATATAATTTAATACATAATTCGATGGAAATAATTGTTTCCAGAGCAAAACTCCAAGTCTACGTATCTTAGTGTACACCGGTCATTAGCTACGTTTACATGGACAAATATTTCATCTATCAATCTGACTGGAGTCCAGCCGACATGCTTACATGGATGCTAGTAGGACTGGGCGATATGGCTTAAAAATAACGACTGTTACACCCACACCAGCCTCTGCCACGGACACACCCAATCCTTCCATGCATCACCGCAGTCAATCTCTAGAGTACTGATCATTTACACCTGTGATCAATCTACCCACCAGGCTTTATATTCTCCAGCTCCACACTCACTCACAGCGTTACTGGACAAACTTTCTTCCCGCTTCCCGGCTTTGACTCACCTGGCTGTTATCAGGACTTCAGTGTTTTCTTCCTCTTTGCATTATTCCGTAAGCTTATTGTTTGAGACCAACTCCTGCATTTAAAAGCCTTGCTAACTCTGATCTGTCTCCATGAGGTCCTTCATTATACAAACCAAATCCGATTTCTGATTTTAATTTTACCTTTTCTTTCTTAAAAACATGTTAAACTTCTTAGTTTTGTTAAACTTTAAGCTTTTGCATGCAAAAGGTGTTCATGTTTTATTTATTTATATATATATATGAATGAATGACAGCAAAAAAAGTAAATGCCATCTCTTTCCATCCGTATCCCTATTATACGGGATCCACTACGGAAATATTTCCCGATGTAGGCCGTTTCTTAACGAGAGTTTTCGGCTGATGTCTTCTGCATTCAAAGAGTCACTGCACTTATACACACAGCGAAACAGCAGACAAACACCACTCTAGTGCAGAGGGAGCGCTGAGCCTACCAAATATCGAAGCCCAAGGAGAGCATTTGCGGTGTATACACTGTAAAAGAGTTAAGAAAAATCCAGATATTTTTATAGAAATAAATGGTCAGAAACAGAAAATACGGTTTTATCAGTTAACTGTCCAGCCCTCGACGCTAAATGGACTTCAATCAGTTGTATTTTCATGATGGAGAGATTTGATATGATGTAACGCTTTGACATGTGTAATGCCTTCTAGTTTGAAAAAAGCTTTTCTTTTCTTTTATTTTGATCGTCAAAATGCTCAATAATTCTTAACTCTTTCAGTTTCTAACAAAAAAGTTGTATCCGCTACAGTCCCGTTCTGTTTTGCTTGTAGTGAGGAAGAATGGGAAGCTGTCTGCTCTCTGATTGGATAGTTTTATTTCTCAGCATGCAATCAAATAGACATGTAAAAATATGGACTTCAGAGTCTCGCAAGAAGTTTTGCATCTGTGAACATGGTTTTCGCAAAATTACTTATTTTTTCCACAAATATAATTTTTTTTACAACCATGCAAACTCTTTTCTGCACATGTGTAAACTTGAATTTTTCAGACAGATTGTTTTTACAAGGTGACAAGCTGCATTTACAGATGCAAACTCTGAAATTATTTGCAAACATTAATTTACCACTGCAAAATGTTTATGACTTAATATTGAGCCCATAGCAGCGTGCACGTGGTTGATACTACTGCGATGCGGAGAGAAGGCAAAAATATTTCTGGCTAATAAACGCCGCTAGACATGGCCCCCCTGATCTAAATCCGAATGGTGTTTTGTTGCTGGACTTCTGTGCTCGTCGTGGATTGTCGATAACGAACACCTTGTTCAGGCATAAGAGGGTCCACATGTGCACCTGGCACCAGGACACTCTAGGCCGCAGTTCGAT
>JBAMHW010000021.1:24225653-24245997 GCA_037177495.1 Rhadinocentrus ornatus
TTATTATTATTATTATTATTATTATTATTATTATTATTATTATTATTATTATTATTATTATTATTATTATTAGTCTTCATATTATTGCAGTGACGTAAAACAATCAACAACCAATAGATGAGCTCTGACAAAAGCGGAAACAGGAAACCTGACACAACAGAAATAGACGGACAAGAACTGATGACAAAATGTCGTAGATGGACCATCCAGAAACAGGAGCGGATGGTGAAGCTGTGGACAGATCAACCCTGCCTGTTGGATATCAACTGTCCAACATATCACCAAAAAAATGGCAAAAGATTCTAATTAAGGTCTTTTAAATAGTGACCCTGCAAGATCTGGAAGATCACAGTCTTTGCAAAATCTCAGTCTGAGACTAGGCTGTGGTCCCTAAATACTTGTCTTTAGATGTGAGCAGTTGTGAGATGTAAGTCTTTTCCAAATCTTGTCAAAGTCTGTTAATGTATGGCTGGCATTAGAGAGCCTTATTTGGAGGGAAAGGGTGGAAGTCTCTCACCACATTCTACCCCCTCGATTTGCATTGGCACCCCAACAATGTTCCACACCAGACTACCATCTAGTACCATGGGCAGAAAATGACAGACTGTGCATAAGAAAGAATGCCTAGGGATCCAATTGCATCATCCTCCTAGTCCACAGGTCGAGGTAGATGATGCCCATTTGTATGTTGTCCAGCCCCTAAGCGGGTAGTATGCTGCAAAATTGGCCGACCAGAATCTGGTTGGTCACCAAATGATGAAGGGACTGCTGCTAAAGTCTTAGGGACAGGGTCGTTGTCCCTTAGGGTCACCCCAGGGGGCCTTGCCGACCCAGGCAAACTGCGCAACCCAGAGGTTGACAGTGCTGGGGTATCAGGGACCAATAACAGATCATCCCCCAGCGAATCATCATCTTCTGGAGGCATTGACACTGGAGACTGATGGGGTATAGGCACAGCCTCTGACCCCACTTTGGCCTTCAACATGTCGCGGTGCACATTCATAATCTTTTGCAGATCCCCCAATGGAGCAATGCTATAAACTGCACCTTTGCCGGTAGGGGCCCTCCTGACCTGGTAAACTACGGGACTCTAAAGGTCCCGAATCTTATGGCGACCTCTAGCACTGTAGTCACAGAGGTAGACCAACTAGCCTACTCATAGAGAAGCCTCACATATACCCTAATCATGATGCACCTTTAGGCACACTTGGAACACTGAACCTGAAAAACCACTGGGCAACGGTGGATGCCCTCATCACGAGTTGGGACCGCGACCGCATACTTACTAAATACATCCATCATTACCAAGATGTTTTCCAACCCATTCCGTGAAGGTTATAACAGGGTAAAGTCTATAGCCACAATTTCATTTGGCCTTGAAGCCAATAGATGACCCATAAAAAAATAAATAAAAAAAACATAATACGCAGATCAGATGCATATGCAATGGGCCTAACCCCACTCCCAGTCTCCTGTGAAAGTACGGCTCCCAATCCAGTATGGCTAGCGTCTGTCTCCAAGATGAAAGGCTGCAAAAAATCTGCATAAGCCAGCACTGGAACAGAGGTCAGCTTTGACTTGAGCCTCAAAGCTCTCTTTACACTAATGTCCATGCAGCTTGAAATGCATGGCCAGACCCCTTTCTGGTCTTGGTCCCCACCAGTGTTGACACCAGTTATTGGAGAAGACCTGCCAATTTGACAAAGCCCTCCACAAAGCCCCTGTAATAACTGGCAGAGCCCAAAAATGAGTGAAGCTCTGAGACCCCAGTGGGACAGGGCCACTTGGCAACTGCCTCCGTTTTGACAGTGTCTTTCACTGCATGAGGCGTTACACAGCCCAAACGGCACATGGTTCCACTCGAAGAGTCCAAATGGAGTACAAAAGGCCGTTTTTGGCTTGTCCTCTTCTGACACAGGCACTGGGTTGTACCCACTCGCCAGATCCAGTGTTGAGAACCACTGGGCTCCTGATAAAGCATCAAGGCTCTTCTCAATGCGAGGTAAAGGGAAAGCATCCTTCCTCGTCTTATTGTTGAGCAGGCGGAAATCAACACACATACGGAGGCTGCCATCCTTCTTTCTAACCATGACTATCGGGGAGGCGTAAGGACTGCTGCTCCCCCGTATCACCTGGTTCTCCAAAAGCTGGTTAATATGTGCTTTAACAGCTTTCTACTCTGAGGGGGGATGCGTCGATACCTCTGCCAGATGGGCACATCATCCACCAGAGCGATGTCATGAGAGATCAGGTTGGTGCACCCCAAATCACCCTCCTAAGCAGAAAATGCCGAACTGAACTGCTGCAATACTGACTGGACCTGTACTCGGTTTGTTTCTTTCAGAGCCGACAAGTCAACTGCTTCAGCCACACTCTGTTCCAGAGGAGAAGCCACCTGAGAAGAAACTGTGGCAAACGACCTTACCTCAGTGACCCCGTGTAGAAGACTGACCACATCTGCTAAACTTAAAGCCCCAAGCCAAGCTTGTAGGTAATGGACAACATCCGTGGTCCCCACATTGATGACAGGAATGTAGGTCGTCCTCCTTACAACCTGGACCAGACATGGAGAGGCCAGCAGCCCAGCTGGAAGACCAGACTCTGGGGGTTCGAAAAGTAAAGCCTAGCCAGAGATCTGCTCAGGGCATGTATTAGCCACAAGCTTCATAACTCCCCCAGGGATTCGCACTCCTAAAATGACCAACTACTAGACCATGATGCTTAATGCAGGGCCAGGAGGCTGTGTTACGACAAGTAAGTCAAACAGAAAGCAGCCATGGGCCTTAAAAAGCTCCTGGTGGCAACGGCGAATAACATTCATCCCCAGAATTCCTGGAACAGAGGATTCAGAGCCAGCAGGATCCTTTACCACTAGGACCACACAGACTAATGTTCAACTTCAATTAACCCATGTATGGGACGGAAAGACCATTAGCAGCCCGGAGCTGTAACCAATGACAGGACTGAACGCGATCGTGCCCCCAAGGTGCAAAGTGTTTAAGAAAACAGCTCTCGGTAACCGTGGACACTATTGATCCAGCATCCACTCAGCAAGTGACAGGAACACCACCCATAACAATGTCCAAGGTTGGACAGGATGCCAGCAGCCCTGTCATGGCTGCTCCATGTGAGCCCGCTAAACCCCCATCTGAGCTGTGGCTCGACAACTCACTGGGTTCTAGTTTTCTGACTGGTCCATGTTAGCCAGACTGGTTATGGCAGAAGACTGGCCAGCAAGAAAAGTGACACGAGCGCGGACCCGCTCACCCTTACACTTCCTGGCAAAATGACAGCGACGACAGCTCACAGGGCCAGAACCAGGATGCCATGCCTGTGGGAAAGAAGTCTGCAAGCTGGCAACTGTTTGAGTTAGCTGTCAAGCTGCACTTGCTACCACTTCAAAAGCTCCTTCAGTTCATCAAGGTCAGAGCGGGTGGAGGCAGGAGGGGCTGCACGAGAACTGCCCTGCACACCATATTGTACACCCTGCATGGATGGGAGGGAATAGCTACGTTCCCTCGCGCCGCCTGGACATCCCTTCCTTTTCCACCAAATGGCCAGTCCAATTATGCTTTTGTGTATCTCAACTTAATTGAACAAATTCAAATCTATGTAAAAAAGAAAAAAAAAATCTGGATTTCGTTATCTAAAGGTATAAGTCAATAGTATGAATGTCAAAGTTGTGTAAAGTTGCCTTCCAAATACAGAGGGAACAATATTTGAGAATGAATTTTTCAGCTATCAGGTGTGTTTCCCTGCTGAAACAATTAGAATCTCAGCTCTTCTACGGGTGAGGGAGGATGTGATATTACAAGAGAAAATAATTGTGAAAATTAAGAAAAAGATAATGATCTTAAATGTCTGCAAATATTCAGTTAATGAACCATTCATTAATTCCCATAATGACATATAATCAGTAGAAGATGAATGTGACATCTGATCAGTTATAAGTCAATGACATGTTTAGTCTGTAAAAAAGTTATTTCACTTTTTAAAACCTTAGAAAAAATAATTTTTTTGTCTCCTTAGTAATTCCCTGACAAGGTCAACACATCAGGAAAACGTTTTCATGTGATGCATGCTCCTGCCGCAAGCGCTGCAGCCGTCCATTTACAGATGCTAGCAAGCAACTGGGAAACAGACTTTAAAACAAATGAAACTACGTTAACGCAGAACAAACTAATTGCTGGCATTAATCGTGTTAACACAATAATGCATCAATCCTGAGCTGCAGGATTCAGAGCGATTTTCATCTCTAACAATTTGTCTACCTGCTGTTTGTGCTGAGTTAAACCTTTTAGGATTAAAGCTACACCGCTGACCCTGAACCATCTTTTAGTCATCCTGTCAGGTTGCTGGGAGACTAATGCACTCAGCACTTCTCTGTTACTCTCCTCTTTCATTCTGCAAGCATTTCATCATTGCTACTTATTAACAGTGTTTCTCCCCTGTAGTTTTGTTTTTCTCACCACATCACTAAAATGAGACCTTTGAATTAGATAAAAACAACACCAGATGAACAGCACATGACGCATTGCACTGTGCATGATTGATTTTACAAAAACTAAGCCAATATGGAAATAGTGTGTTTAAAATGGAGATACTTGATCATAATACAAAATACCGTGTTTGATTAAGCACCCTTATACCAACTGTCAAACACAGTGGTGGAGGTATGATGATTACGGCTTGTTTTATAGCAACAGGAACTGGACATCTTGCAGTCATTGGTCCTCATTTATCAAACAAACATGGAAATGAGCGCACATCTGATTACAGGAATGATCTTACGACTGGATCCACGTTTGATTTATGAAACGTTTGTATCCGACCAATTTCAGCGTACGAATGATTGAGCCTTGATAAATGCAGCGGCTGAAATCCATCATTTACATGTTACGCCATTATTATTATTTTTTTTCCTCAAGGATATATTGACAGGAAATTTGTTAGCGAACAGCTCAGATCGAAAACAGTAATCCTGTCTGTGTACAGTAGGGGAAAAATAAAAAATAAATTTAAATTAAATTAAAAATAATAATAATAAAATAAAATAAGAAATGCAAAAAACAAAAACAAAAACAGCAACAACACAAAAACTTGTCTTACCCCACCCCATCAACCCATCATTACAGAGCCAATCTTGTACGTGAAGGAGTCAACAGAGCAAGTAGTCAAATTTACTGCATTCCTGGAGCTATATAAACAGCTGGAAGTCAGGTTTTAATGTAGGGAGGTATACACAAAAGACAAAACTATACATATGCCCACATATACCTTATAGCTTATGGACCTACATGCCCGGCCATTATGCACCAAACAAAGGGCCGATTTATTTGCTTGGCATTGCTGATATACAGATGAAATAACATGTAATTAAGGGGTCCAGTCCCTAACTAGTTTGGTAGTTATGAAATTATTCCAGAAATGGTCCCTATATTTTTTCTTTGGAACTATAAATTGAATAATGTATTTTTTTCTAGGTGTAGACTAGACATATCTCTCAGCTAGCGAGAATAGGTGGGCGGGGCAGCTTCCCACCACTTCATCAGTGTTGCTAGTCTGGCCAAGAGGGAGGCAAAAGACATAGTTTGGCATTTAGCTAGAGTCAGGTGTATATCAAGAAGTGTAAAGTTTAGATTATTTAGTCCTGAATGTGTCATTAATCTTTGCGCTAACCGAGGTAACACTAACATCTTCCATTTTCATATGTACAATATGCCATTTTGCTTTGAGTCCTCTCAGCTAGTTAGCTAATAACTTCCCTGATATGCCCTTAATTTTTTGTGGCCTCGCACAGTAGGGTCAATCCACAGAATAGTCCACCCCCCCCAAAAAAAAGAGACTTTTTGGAGGTAGAGAGCAAAAACCTCACTTAAAATTATTTAATGTTTTATTTGTTTTTAATTTGGATGAACAAATAAAACATTTTTTTATTTTTCTATGAGCATAGAAATCCAAAAAACATCTTTAAGATTTGTTGTTGTCTTTGGTTTGATTGCATCTGTGTGTGTGTTGAGTTTAGTGTCCTTAGTGTCCACCTGCTCTTCAGTAACCCGACGCAGCGCTCCACCGTGCACGTGTGTGCGCTGTAAAACCTGCGCTCATGTTCTGTGGCAGGGTTTGCCAATGAGATAATGAGATGCTCTGAGAGCGAATATTGGTATGAGTTTGTTTGCAAACAGATTTCTGTTTGTATTTCTGATTATTTCACATTGTAGTGTTTAATGATTTATGGGATTATTAAATTTGAGTTATTATAATTGTCATGTGTGGGCTTAGGCTGTTTTACAGTCAGTGTTTGTTATTTTCCTAAATCATTTGGAGTGTGTCGGTGTGCACTTCAAGCATATCAGTAAGCTATTTTATTTTATTCGTTTTGGGAATCTATACAAATATGTTTTTTTTTTTGTTTTTTTTTTGCAAATGGGTTAATTCTGAATACTGAATATGTGGCTGCTATGCTTAGATGATGGTTTGAGGTTTAATAAATATTTTCAGTGTCTGCTGTGCTGCACTACAAATTCACACAGACTCAAACTTGTGTACACGATTTCAGAGCGTGAGATTTGATTGCATCCTTTGCGAACGTCCAAATTGGTGTTTTTGTGTATTTTGTGTACTATACCGGACTGGTCATGGTCATGTGCACAGATTTCCTTTGTACGTTTGATAAATGAGGGCCAGTCAGTGCAAATTTACGGCAGAATGATTGGAAAATAAAAAGAATCAATGTGATCCATTCACAGTCACTAACTTACAGGTAATGTACGGGGAAGGTGTGTTCTCAAATGCAACACAATAAGCTGGGAATAAAGGAAGAACAAGCATTTATATATTATCCGGGTAAGGTCCGGTGGATTGGTCTGCAACCGCTGTAGGTACAGATTGGTATCAAACCCCAGTCACCTGCTTGCCAGGAAACAGGTTTCCTCTGGACCAACAGGACTGACTGTGAGAAGACAGGACTGATGAGTGAACAGAAGCCCAGAAGATGACAACAGGATAATGGAATATTGTTTTAAGCAAGTAAGACTCACTGCGATAGCTTGTCCTACCGGACGTGGTTCAGGTTGATCCAGATATTGAGCAAGGCTGAGAGAAAAAGCAAGGTCAGAAACAGGCAGGGTTGGAACCAAGGAATCAGAGACGACTTCAGACACAGATCCATGACAGGGCTGAGATGCGAGGCGGTGGTCAGGAACAAGCAGAGTCGGCAACAGGGAATCAGTCCTGAAATGAACGCTGGAAAGTCAGGCATGAAAGCAAAGACAATCTGGCAAGTATGGAGTGAAACAGGACAAGTAATATGAGGACCCTTATGAGGTAATTGGCAGGTGGCACCAGCAGGTGGAAGTGGTTGAGGTCATGAGGGAATGACAAAGCCAGAGAGTAGGAGGTCACGGCTGAGTGTGACAGGTACAGTATCTAGTGGTAAAAATGGGCATAAAAATTTCCTCAAATGACAAGCACTGTGGCCAAAATTCCTTTAGATATGAACATGTTTTTATCTGCGAGTGTATTCAGCCTCAGATGCAGCGATGACTTCACTACAGGTAACTACTTAAAAATTGTGTACATCTGTACTTTCTTCTTCTATGCACCTTTTAACGTTACTTGTCCAAAATGGTGGTCTATCCCCTATCAAACAAAGAAAGACAGGGTTCTAACTAATATCACAGAGTTGTTTGTCCATTCAGAAACACCGCTGAGAAAATGGTGGCACAAATATGGCAATTGCCATGTATGTTGATTCACAACAAGTAGATATAAATGGGTCATTGGGATCTTCTCTGGAGATAAAAAACACAACGGTTATCTTAGTATATCAACACACTTGTCCATTGTTAAAACGGAGAATAGCTGATTCAGCAAAATAAAAAATGCAAGAGGACAATGTTTAAGGAAGCAAGGAAAAGAAAGAGAGAAAATGACAAAGCAAGAGATGAAAAAAAAGAGTCAACATCGACTTTTAATGGCTGGAGAGAGCTCAGAGTACAGGTAGGATGGAAACTGGATGCTGAATTAGCCATCGTTAGGGAGCGTCTCACAGAGGAAATCTGCCAAAGTTCAGTAGTGCTTCTCTATTAAAGCTGTGCAATGAAAAGGGAATATTCCTCCACACGGATGCAAGAAATTAAAAATATCATGTGGCCCTAAAGTGACACACTAGCACTGAGGAAAACATAACATTATGTGTTGACGACATGGTAAGTAAATATGGATGCTTCACAAGTACTTGCACAATTGGAACCAACAAAATTATGCCAATTGATAAATGAAAGAATAAGGTTGAAAAAAGGGAGGCACAAATGTTAACAAAACATTGCAAAACTTCACTTTGTTTCAATTGACTAGCTGCATCGTTATCCCCCATGATTTAACATTGTTGCGTTCCCTTTCCACCAGAGCAGAATCGTCACTTCTGTGACGTCACAGTCGAATGGAATGTGGCAGGATGGTTCAGACAGAGGTTGCGTCAACAGATCGGATATGTGTCCGATGTAGGATCACATATGAAAACGATCTGAGTCAGATTTAAAACAGTCTAATGCTCATGCTGTCATTAAAAAATTGTTATGAGTAACAAATGGGAAAAAGTGTGAAAGTAGCCTAAGTGTCTAGATGGGAAATGTCTGTTTTGGTCAGTCATACCAATTAAAATTCAACCACTCTGGTCCAAAGATGAAGACATTTGTGTTTGCAGCATTAATGCAGAAAAGAGATTTTAGATCGACATATGCTGCCTTCATTTCTCATAAGACCACATTCTGGTCACATTACAAGGACATGTCTGAGGAAGAAGAGGGTATCGGTGCTGGACTAGCCTTCATGCATTCCTGACTTGCCCCCAATAGAGACTGTTGGAATAGAAACACAGTTGTACGCATATGACATGTTTGTATGAAAAAAATAGAAAAACTTACACCTGAAGCTCTTTATTGCTATCATCAGTGCAAGAATGTCTGGGTGTTGTGAGAAGGAATGGCAACACAAAGAATGTTGTTCAACGCTGTATGACCTGGTGGGTCGAATGTGAAGGCAAATAGGGTAAAATAACTGGGAGAGGCAGAGCCCTTTAAGGTAATATCTCCAAACTAGACACTAGATGGCAGCTATGTCTAACTATGTACAGAACGTAGATGTGATGACTGCACATTGTAGCAGTAAACAACCACCAGGCATCAGGTGTTGCTGTTTTTTTTGTTTTGTTTTGCTGACTCATTGTTTCCTCAGATGAAGTAAGAATGGATTTTTCAGAGATGGTTTCAAAAGAAGACCAGAAAGAAGACCTGACTGAACATCGAAGCTTTATCTGAAAAAGTAAGTTATATTTATAGCAAAAACCAGCAAAAACATCTATTTCTGAAAGGGCTTGTATTACAGTATGAATTGTTAACAATTGTTTTCACTCATTTTCAGGCCAGTTGCCATCAACCAACTAAAACAAGCATATTGTTTCCACACACATGCAAGCAACCAGGTCAAATGTGTCTAAATATGGACCAAGCTTTTTTTTTTTTAACCTTTGTCCCAATCATGAATTGTCAGCTTGGGATGGCCTAATCCAAGATAAACACACATTCTCATCCTTCTCCAAATAAGCTCTTTTCTGCTTATATCATTGTATAATTGACCTAATTTGTCACATTGAATAAATGCACAAATACAAGAACAAAACAAAGCTCTTAGAGGACTGAAGTTGTGGAACAGAACACTGGGTCTTTGTTTATGACTCAGCCTACGAACAAGGCAGTGCAATGTGGGTTGACACATTTCTTCACTAAGGGAATTCCTGGACTCTGTTGAGAAATCCTGCCCCCCTCCCCTCCCCTTCAGCTGATTATATTGCCTGGCTTGTTGCAGTGCAGGACAAGCTGAGAAAACCGAATGCTGAGCAGCATAATGAAGGTAAAACCCCTAAAATTCCTTCAGAAATCAAACTGTCTCAACAACGGTGTTATTTTGCCTGTTATTTATCATTAATAGTAAGTAAGTCCATTAATGACAGCTGGGTAAACCTTCTTATTTCTCTTAATTTACAGATCAATTTGGCTGCAACTTTGGTATTGTCACTTGCCTTTGTGTCACCAATCTGGTAGGCATCTTACTGCAGTGGATCAGCTTAATATGCATTAGTTGGGATTCTAGTCAGGGCTGTTGTTTTGACTTCTTTTCTATATTTGTTATTCTGTGTGGTTCTAATAGAGCTTTTATTCAGAGAGCAGTATTTCATCTTGAAAATTATTTCAAGGTTGTCTGTGTTAATAAGTTGCTCTCCTCCTTTAAGCTGTCAGCTGGTGGTAAACTGCAGATGGGGACCTTATGGAGACTGGTCCGAGTGTGATGGCTGCACCAGAATTAAGGTACTTTTGAGCAGTGCTAACACCATATTTAGAATGGTAAAAAATCTGAATGAATTTTCAACAACATCGGTGAAGACTTTACTCTACATGCATGCAAACATACAACCTAATTCACTCAGAAGGGTGTAAAATCTGCTCAGTTATATTTTGGCGTAATAACAGCTTTATTTGGTTTAGGAAACAGAAACTTTGTGTTTTTATTCTAATAAGATTAAGGTGTTGATAATCTGTTTGAATCAGTGTGAAAACTGCTGTTCAGTCTTCCAACCCAACCATATAGTTATTACAGCAGGATGGTACTGGAACAGTAATGGTCAACAGGTCTTACATTAAAATGACCAGAAACCTAAACTTGGAACCAAGGAACATCAGATTGGCGGCTCTTGGCTTTCATGTTTTATGGCTTCTTGCCATGTTATATTTATGCATAGCTAAGAAAAAGAGATATACACATATTTTAGTATTCTTAACCCTTACATTCTGTCAAATTTGACCCATTTTGACATTTGCAGTGAAAATATCCTGTTCGTCATTATTTTTGTCTGAAATATGATGAAATTTCCCAAAGTCACACAAAATACACAAAAATGAAAATAATTAAAATTCTACACTTTTATATATGTGCTACAAACTTTTGCACGGCAATTTTTTGCGTAGCTATTTTAAATTTTATTATTTTAATTTGTTTATTTGAATGGAACAATCCATATTAACGAACGTACAATATTGTCATAAATATGCCGGAGTTAGATTGCTAATTCCCATCCATATATAATGCATTTTATATCTACCAGTAAGGGTCAAAACGAGGAAAATTGTGGTTTTAGGTAATCTTGGAAGTCTACAGTACAAACTGTACAGGCCATGTTTCTGTGTTTTTTTTTTTAAATTATTTATTTATTTATTTATTTTATGGGCCAGCAGTGACAGAGTTCAAGGGGGCCTGGAGACTGTCATTAGAACTGCCTGAATTTCCACTATATTTGCCTTGGTTAACAGAAACAGATACCTGGTGGAAACATTAAAGAAGTGAAACAGCAAAGGAGTGATCATATGTTGTGTTCAAAAGAAACAAAGGTTTATCAGTTGTGTTTTCAAGTAAAAAAATTTTAATAGGGGAATGAATAAGCAGAAAAACTTTATTTTCATAACTATCTATGTAAGACACTGTGGATCCATATGTGTAATACCATGATTATTCTAGGTAAAACATGTTTGATTAGAAGACAGCCACCATCATTTTTCATTTCTCGGGGGACGGTGAGGAAGGGCATAAATAGGTGGTATTTACAGCCTAACTAGAGATTTACACACTAAACCTTTAATATCAATCAAATTTTGCTGCTGGATTCCTCTTTTCAGGTGCGAACTCGTCACGTGGAGGTCTTTGCTCAGTTTGGCGGGTTGCCATGTTCAGGAGAAGCCAGTCAAACACAATCATGTTTCCCACAGAAGACATGTCCTCTGGAAACTGGCTGTGGAGGCAGATTTCGCTGTACTTCTGGTATGTCGTAGTTACATTGTTCCTATGGTTACATTTTTGACTGCTCTCTCTTAAAAAATGTACTAAAAACTGTTCACTGAACCCTGATTCAGGTCAGTGTATCAGCCAGTCTCTGGTGTGTAACGGTGACCACGACTGTGAGGATGGACTGGATGAGCGAAGCTGTGACCGAGATGACAGCCAGTACTCGTGCGATCTCCAGAAAACACCTCCTAACTCTGATTTCACAGGCAGAGGGTAAGCTGCTTCTACTGCCAGCAGGGAATAAACATCACTGTTTGAAATCTGATTTTGATTCAGGATGGGAGGTTTGAGGTGCAGAATATGTCATGTCCAACCCACTCCCATTTGTGGAAACAAGGCATATTAACCTGTTTTTTTGTTTGTTTTTGCTGGGTCTTTCAGGTACGACATGCTTACAGGGAAACTGAAAGCAGGTGTTATCAACACTCTGAGCTTCGGAGGACAATGCAGAAAGGCCTATAGCGGTGACCACAGAATGACGTATCGACTGCCTCAAAACGTCCTCCGATACAGTTTTGAGGTGGGTTGAACAACAAATTGTTGCTGGGTCATCATGTTTTTAAAACCACTGGTGAAGAATGTAATGTTAATTTTTTTTTTCTAGTCAAGAAAAGGCCAGAAGTATCTTACTAAAAAATGAAAAAATGTGTGATAGGCTAATTTGATTTCAGGCCTTTGTACAGTTTGATAAATCGATTATTCTACGGAAGTCCAGATCGGTCGTGCGCACATGTTTTTAACATCGTTTTCATGTAATGGTGGAATCATTTAACTCGAGAAAATAAGGGATTTTTCAAACGCAGAGTTGCAATGGGGCTGGAGCTGTTCCTGGTCCATCACAGAACCAAACATTCAATCAGAATCAATATTCACTCCTAGCAAAAATTCAGACTCAACTCAGTCTGACATGCATGTCTTTGGACGGTGGGAGGAAGCCGGAAGAGAATCCATGCATAGGGGGAGAACATGCAAACTCCAAATTCAAAATGTATCTGAGCTTAGCTATTGTCTGTAGTGGGATGCCTCAGTACAGTCAAGCCAGTAAGCGATGCAAGATGACATTAGATTGAGGAAAATCAATATCGATTTAAATTGCATCAAGTCTGACAAAGGCTGAAATGGCGATGTGTCCGACAGTTAAGTTTTTACCATCACTCATTCACAGAATTACACGTACAAATCATCACTCTAGCCCTCCCCAGCTGTCATTGGGTCTATTTTGATCAATGCAATTAAGTTTAGCACTTATTTTTGAGGCCAACTTAATCAATTTGTTATCTTGAGAAAAAAAGTTTATTTTCTCAAGGAGATAAATGATCCCATTTTCATTAGAAAATGATCCTCATTTCAAGATAAAAGAATAACAATCGAGTCGCTCTCGGCTTTTGTATTATTGCACAGTGGAAAATGTATCATTACAATGTACGGCAGATACAACAAATTTTTCTGTTTCAACCGTAACTACTTCTAGTATCTAGTATGAAAGTTGATTTTAAGATTAACTCAGAAGCATAATAACAGACATATGCTAAAAATTTGGTAACACATCTATTTTGACACACTTAATAGTGTGTTTGAGTTTAACACTGTTGATCACAAGTGTTTCAGGATGATTTCATTATGTTCAAAGGTTTTAGCTAAGTTTTTAAGCTAAATCTTGTGTTTTTGTCTTAGTTTTTTGGTTAACTGAATCTTATTTTTTGTTTGTTTTTTTTTAAAGCTAACTTTAAGCACATTTACTTGTTAGTGTACTTGTCCTAGTAACAACACTAGCTTAGCATTTTAGCATGATAATATGTGCTCTTTAGCATTAAACTTGTGGTACAGCTGCAGTTTTGTGGTGTAAATGTTAAGGTTTTGACAAACTGATGGCATTGTGACCTCATAATGATGTTATCAGTTCTCTGATGGTATGATAACACGTCCAAGGTGTATCCAATCTAATCCAATACGCATCGTGGGCAAACACAAGCAAAATATAAACGCTTGTGGGCTGATAGGCAGATCTATATGGGAGAAATGGCTCGCGGTCAGATGTGAAAGAATTCGGAAAAAGTTCTGATAGTTCTTATAGAAATCTGTGCCAGGTCTTATACAGCTCCATATTTTGCTGTCATGCATTAACCAATAAGTGAACGAATTTTCTTCTTCTTTGTGTGTCTTGACTTCTTATTCGTTGATTTTTGTGCAGCATTTAATAGGTCCGATTCATTTGAGTAGCGCGGTGTGAACGCAATCTAGGTTCGGAAGAATATTGCACCCCCCAACTGAACTAAGTTCCCAATTTGACCGAGTCTAGCGGACTCTAATAGTGTGGATGCACCCTAAGACTAAAGTAGACAACAGAGTATCAGAAGCTACCACTAAAGAAAGCAATAATATGTTACTTTGTTTTTGTACAGGTCCAAGTAGACAATGAAGAGAGTGATGAGTCCTACGAGAGCTCCTGGTCGTATATGCAGCACATCCAGTCCAACGCCTTGATGGGACACGATCGTCGCACATTTCATAAAGAAATCACAAATAATAAGGTGACTGTTGTACCTAATCTTCCTATTTGTTAAGAGTTATTTAACTGCTTTAAAACCGACATGATTCACAAACTGACAGATATCCTGACGCACATGTTGGCGGTCTCCATCTTTACTTTGGTTAATGCTTGTCAGAAAATCACATTCCAGTCTCTCCCCCTCTGTCATCCAGGCCCATAGACTAATAATCCTCAAGAATAAAGTGAAGTTGGCCCAGTTTCAAAACTCTGCCCCCCAGTATCTGACTTTGTCTGAAAACTTCTGGAAAGCCTTGACCTCACTGCCCCTCACATACGATTACTCAGCCTACCGCCAGCTGTTGCAGACTTATGGCACACACTACCTCTCAGAGGGTTTGCTGGGAGGTGAATACCAAGGCTTGTTGGAGTTGGATCATCAAGCACTCACATCGTCTAGTAAGAACTTTATATGTGACTGTTGTTATTAAAATATGACCTTTCCATACCTTGAACACTTGATTTAGCACATTTAACTGAAAGAGGAACAATGTCAATTTTTGTTTTACCTGTTGTGTTTCTGTTTAAAGGTATAACAGATATAGACTACCAGAGGTGTTGGAAACAGGTGAAGCGCATTCTCTTCTATAAGAAAGTCAAGATCACCTGTGAAAAAATTAAAAAAGTTTTGAAATCCAGCTACAGTGAGTAAAAGTTTTTATACTGAGATTATCAAACTGCACTCTACGAGCCTGGAGTCAAATAGAAATAAATAAAAGCTTAATAAATTAAATCCAACATGGCTGTAAGCAGACTTGATTATTGTTTGTTCTCAGGCGCAAGTGTGGACAAAATGCCCATTAAGGTCAATGTGTTTGGAGGAGATCCAGCTTTAATTACTGCTCTGTCTGTTCTGGATCTGGAAAACCCAGAAGCTAACGGACAGACCTACAGTGAGTGGGCTTCATCTGTCAGAGACTTCCCTAACATCATCGACCAGAAGGTAAACAGTCAGAACATGCACCTGATTTTTGGGCAATTTTTGCACTTTTCAATCACTTTTATAAACTTTCTTCATCACATTATATATGCTCATTTTCTCTGTACATCAAACAATCTGGTTTGGGTAGGTCAAGATTAGAGCTTTAGCATTACAAGAATCTGTCTGGAGGTAGAATTAGTGAGGACTTGGACTTTATTCCTGCAGAATCTCCTTACGAATCAGGAAGCAATCCTTTTTTTAGCCCTTTGGCCTTTGTTTGTTGGCAGCAAAGGGTTTCCTGTATAAAATCTGATTAACACCTAGAAGATATGTCAGGGCGGAACGAAGGAGAAGCCGGACACAAGTGCAGGTAAGAGTTCCTAAAGATTTAATCCAAGGAATCAGTAACAAAGACTGGTGTGAGTCTGAAACAGGATTGAGAATACTACACAAAGGAGTAGTCTGTGAAATGGGTATACTGTATGTAGACTGTTGAACAGGTGGAGACTGATGAAGATGATGATTGATGCCAAAGTTGTCCAAGATGGCTGTAGCTGAGGGTTTCTGGGTATTGTAGTGTTGTAGTGTGAGCAGTACTCCGGAGAGGCGAAGCGCACCCGAGTGGAGGACGCAGGCATGACAAGATAAGGAAAAAAAAACTTCAGCTAACAAATACAAAGAGAAAAGAACCGAAAAGACTCAAAAACCCATTTGACCACTATATATATATTGAAAAAGCTGAAGCAATGTGTTCTAGCCTGCACTCGTGAAATGCATTGAATATACAAAAAATAGGCAAGGCAAATTTATTTGTATAGCACATTTCATGTAAAAGACAATTGAAAGTGCTTTACATAAAACATTAGCGCAGGTTTCAGAAAGCAATACAAGTGCATTAGAAAAAACAAAGATTAAAATAAATGCAATTAATTAAATAAAACAGAAAGAAAAGGCTCAAATAAAATGTAAGAAATAAAGTTAAGATTCCAGCTTAAAAGAAACATGCAGATCTGGACTCTTAATAAAAACTATTGAAATGCAGCTGAAAACTAGTGATGTGCCATGCGCGAAAGAGCCTATGCTTGGTAGTGAATCAGAAGAGCTCCTATCGAGTGAGAGCCGGCTCCCATTTTCTTTCCTTTTACTGCGTGCTTAGCTCTCAGTGCTTAGCCCCAGCTCTGCCCACGGCACTGCTTTGTATGCCGCTACATTGTGTGAGACAGCAGACAGCTTAGAGGACAGTACGTGAGTGAGTGCGTCATGTCATCAAACCCTTGTCTGATTTCAAAAGTCAAAAGCAATTTTTCAATCCCTTAAAGTGGAAGTAATGTTTTTATTTTTTTTTTAAATGTGCCTCTACCAATCATATACGATAAGCATGTTTCAACACATTATTTTCCTTTACTGTTTTTGCTTTTGTTTGAGCACATTAATGATGTGTGAACATGTACTCCAGGTGCAACCTCTGTATGAGCTTGTGAAGGAGGTGCAGTGTGCAGGTTTGAAGAAGCTCCACCTGAAAAGGGCCACAGAGGAGTACCTGGCGGAGGAGCATCCCTGCCACTGCCAGCCCTGCCAGAACAACGGCCAGCCGCTGCTCACGGGCACCGAGTGTCGCTGCGTTTGCCGCCCTGGAAACTCAGGACCGGCCTGCGAGACCGGAGCTGTGATTGGAGAACAACAAGGTAAAAAGCTGAAAAAAACTGAGAACCATTGGAGGCTAGCTTGAAGTGATCCGATTTTGAACACGTGTTTAGCTTAATACTAATATCTAGGTTTGGACATGATATAATAGAATAGTTGGAAAAGATCTACTGTCTATTGTGACAAAATCTCTCATAGAGAACACAGTAGAAAAATGAGAATCTCTTCTTCTTGCAGGGGTGATCCATGGCAGCTGGAGCTGTTGGTCCTCATGGGGATCCTGCTCTGGAGTAAAAAGAACAAGGACCCGAAGCTGCGACAACCCTGCACCGAGAAGAGGCGGCAACTACTGCATTGGGCTGCAGGAGGAGCAGAAACCTTGCGAGGAACCAGAGATTGAGTATTTAAAGTAAGAATAACAAAACAAAATGCTTTCTCTTGCTTGACCCTAACTTGTGCCACATGCTCATATTTCCTCCATACTATAAATATAACTGCTTACATTTTAATTTATCTGCATCAGGAAAAGAAGGTCCACTGATATTTCCTCAATGACTTTAATTCTGCTCACTTAAATTTTAAATTGTTCTGAAAATATGGTTTAAACTCCAATCCAAAAACTTCACTTTCGTTAACATAAAATATTAAAAGCCAGGAGTATTTATTTAATCCTATTTCTGACATTTTCCACTCAGGATGATGGAGCCTCAGTGTTTCAGTATTTCTGTAACTCCACCGAAAACCTGTGGACTTCCTCCCAACCTAAAGAATGGGTATATTCAGGTATTCACTGTTTGTGGTCAAATAAGAATATTAATCTTTCTAATGACTGCAAACATATTTATTGTGGTTGTTGTTTGTCTATTTTTGTCTTTAGAATCCCAGAGATTTTTACCTGGTTGGACACACAGTGGAGTACTCCTGCATAGGGGGGTATTACCTTGCTGGAAACTCTTTAGCCACATGCAATGACAACCAGAAGTGGAGCACAGGATCTATGGTTTGTAAAAGTAGGTCTTCATCTCAAAAACAATTTTTTTTTCTTTTTTGCCCACTTGTCTAATTACCATTTAACAATTGTTTGTCCTCTTATTTAATTTAATAAAAATCCACTTTTCTGGTTCCAGGTTCCACTTGTGAGATTCCTCAAGTCAACAGTTTAGTTAAGGCCATGCCCTTCAAGGAAGAATATCGAATTGGTGAAAGTGTGTCCCTGTCCTGTCCTGTGGGGTTAGTGCTGGATAGTGATGTGTCTGAGATTGTGTGCACTCCCAGTCTGCAGTGGTCTCCTTCTCCTGATTACATCCTTTGTGAACCAGGTACCAGTACAGATAACAACTATGTTGCCTATTATGCATATATGTCATGGATAGGCCTGTTACCCCTCGGTTCCACTAAAGATGGTAAAACGCAATGCCCAGCTTCCGCCTGGCACCCACCAGGAGTGATTCAGAGCAAAGCGACTCAGTTATGCAGCTTTCTTAAGTTGTTTTTCTTCTATTTTATAATCTTTTATGACATTCAGTAAGAATTTTATTGTTCAGGGAAACTTGTTTCCTTACTGGGCAAATGACAATAAAACACTTTAAAGTCACTTTAAAGGGATACGGGCGGCATCAGAGTGTAATGTACATTGTTGGCAAATTGGTACATTGTTGGTTTTTTATTTGCACATCGAGCCGAAGCACTTGGAGGTTAAACATATACCTTTTTGGAAAATATTTTGTTGGACTTTTGACTTTCCTACATTATATTTTATCTATGTTATGACAATGGCCAGGTTAAGGGCAGTAAGTTTTTAGGCTGTCTTTAACATCTTTGCTAGGAAATAAGTTTAACTAAGTTACCATCTAGCATTCTAGCTCAGATTTATAAAGGTTTTTGTGTGTTTATTCTGTCATGTGATTGACTATAGTTTCTGTGTTGTAAAAAAAACTTTGAAGCTCCCACAGTTCCCCCTCTTCTTGGTGGCCGGAGGTGTAAATTGTGGGAGAGTATGGGAAAACGAGGATGTGTTTGCAAAAATGCATATCAGTGCGGGTGAGTACGATTTTTTTTTACGATTACGAGATTTTTTTTCTGCCTTCACAGAAATTTTATATTTTAAGTAAAGATTTCAAAATTAAATATATTTTTCTATAAATTGTCTTCACTTAGGACTTCTTTGCCGTTGTGTGCCAGGATTGGCCAAAGACACCTTTTATTAGATGTTTGTAAGATTGGAGCTCTGCAGTGTAGCGAACGGAGCGTCGCAGTGGCTAATGACAGTGACTGTAACTGGCCAGAGGACACATTTAAATCCTGTAAGGACTGCAAGCCAGGGACAGTCTGCCAAGGTAAGTGTGCTTTACCATTTAGCATTTACCCTTTGCTCCCATTTAGCAAATATACTGTAACTATAACAGCCGCAGCTTAGAAAAATTTTAAAGTTCTTTAACTTGTTATGAGACTGTAGAAGTATATTTATAGAAATATATATATTTTTATTATAGAGTCAGGAGGAAAATGCATCTGCCAGAACACATCAGAATGTCCTGAAGACTCCACCCCCCTTTGCGTCAGTTCCAGTGAAGGTGGTGCCACTGTTACCATGACAGAATGTGAGGTGGGGGCCAGGCGGTGTGCTGGTGAACACCTCAATGTCATCAGCGTAGAGGCTTGTTCCGAATAACGAAGAATGTTTATTTAATGTCAGTGTGTTTTCACTGTAAAAAGGTTTGCAGTTATATTTTTTTTCTTCTAACACTTCATATTTATCACTGTGAACTGATGCTTGTGAACACCTAAAATAAGCTGCTTTGTTAACTGTTTTGTTATTAAAAATAATTTAAATGTTTCTCTGAATATTTTTGTCCAGGTTTTTACTTGTAATATAAGATGTTACTTTCTGTGTGGTAATTTTTCACATTAATAAATTGTGGTGTGCCACAATATTAAAGTTAAATGTCTTAAATGTGAATTTAAAATGCTTTCCACCAATCAGAAGAGGCAAAAAATTATTTTCTTTGTCTATCCTACATTGCACACATTTAGATGATAATTAGGAAAGAATGTTCTTAAAATCTTAAAATACTTTATAAACAGAGTTTATAAAAGCTTTTTAATACATAGTTTTGTTTTGTTTTGATAGTTTTGCTTGTTACCTATAGGACACGTTGGGCCGCATTCACCAACTGTTATTAAATCCCACTTATTTTGTAACACCATCACTAACACCGGGTAATTTTTACCCGATATAATATGCCTAATTAAAAGTATTTGTCACCAAAATTTATCAAAATTTGACAATACATGACAAATTATAGTAGTGTTCTTTTATTTTAAATGGTTACATG
>JBAMHW010000021.1:24308549-24322257 GCA_037177495.1 Rhadinocentrus ornatus
AAACGTGACTGAACAAGCTTCTACAAGCGAAGAGAAAGCAGACGAAGTTGTTGATAAGAGAGGAAAGACTAACTCGGAAGTGGTTTGGCTCAGTGTCGCCAACTTAGCGACTTTGTCCTTCTTTTTTTTTTAGCGACCAGCAACAGATCTAGCGACTTTTTCTGGTATTATTATAGAATTTGGGGGACTGATTATCCATCGTCCACCATGTTTACATATTTGTTACACCCCCTCATACCCCCAGTCGTCAGTCGTAACAAATGGCTTCTACATAAAATACACTATTCACACTTTAATTTAATATTTTAAAAAACAAACCTCTGCTTTGGATTAATGTAAACAATTAGTTTGCCTATAATGTTGCATTTTGCTGCAGGAAATCGTTAATTTTTTTCTCTTTTCACTCAAATCTAGTTTAATTTATGCATTTCATGAGGTTTCCCACCGAGGAACAACCATGCTTCATGACATGAAGCAGAAGAACTTCATAATTTCTGTCAAGCTTCGAGGATTACAGCCCTATGTCATTTTGATATGGATAATTACTGCTGCCTGCATGTCCATGACAAGATATAAGTGTGTGTTTGCACGTGTGTGTGTCTGCATGTTTGCATGTGTCATCAGATAATTAGATAATTAGTCTGCAAATCCACACCCCCTCCATTTCTCTCCTGTCTTACATAAAATACATTAACTTTGATGCCTTTTCCTCCAAAAACCTGACGAAAACCCATACTTTTCCTGCCATGGCCAATTTATAAAAAACACTGTTTTTTATGGCTTTCTGTGAGTGTCTGTGATTTGATGACACACACAAACATTCCTGCAAAATGTTTTTTACTATTCTGAGGCATCCAAACCATTTTAGCGGAAAAGAAAAATTCTGACTGCAGTCATGAATTATTTTAGGATGTCAAGCGGTTGCAAACGGTTACCATAGATGCTGGTGGGGGAGGGGCTAAAACTGGCAATTGTGAGACTGACTTTATTTTCCAAAACTTTAATGAAATGGGAAATTACAGGCAAAAAGATATTTTCTTTTCATTTAAAGCTGCGGGTAAAATAAAATGTGGTTATAATGGAAGACTTTGGTACAAATCTAGTAGTTACGTCACAACATGAACATCCCACACCGTCAAAATACGGCAAATATGGATGAAACGTAGACATTTCGATATTCATTAAAAAGCACATTTCCTTCCCAAATTTCCTGGCTGTGTGCCAAACACAGCCAAACATTTCCTTCACAGGGCAGAAGAGCTGCAACAGAAACAAACTGATTCGTACAACGAATGGTTTCTCACCCCAGAAGGAACGGATGTTTTTGCGGAAGCTGGGCAGAGGCCATTTTGCACACGAGGCATTTAGGAAGTTCTGCTTCCGGCTGACGTGGACTTTTGGAAAGAGAGTCTTTGCTGTCTGGTTGAGCTCTGATGGAGAAGGAAAACAAAACAGCGGAGGAATACACACCACTTCGCATATTTGAAGCTGGAAAGAGTGAAGTCTTGTGACTTCTGTTAGTGTAACGAGACGAAAATGATGATACCTTTGTGGAAGCTGGTGTGTGAGATGAGGGCGCGGCACAGAGGGCAGGGTGTGTTCGTGGGCCGGTTTTTGGCGAGCGTGCGGAGACACGGCTCACAGAAGACGTGACCGCAGGGCTGACAGCTGTAGGGACTGAAGTAGATGTCCAGACACACGGCGCAGGTGAGCCCCTCCCCGTCCTCCTCCCCATCGTCCAACGGTGATCCGGTCACACGTTCCGTCTGGAGACAAACATCGGGGATTGTTTCCCAGCAGCAGAGTGAAAAACATCATCCGTATTTGCAGTTTTTGTTCTGAAACTGGCTGCAGTCTCTCCTCCGCTTACTGATCTCTGCAAATTCTTCAAACACAACAGTTTCTAAATCATCAAATATCTGATAATCAATGAGTTTTGCTCTAAAAAGAGCTGCGAAGACCAGGCCTCCTCCAAGCATGAGGTCAGATTTAACTCCTTCACCTGCTCCTTCTCCAGCTGACTGTGCAGCCATTTTTCTCTTCTCCTCTGTTTCCTCCGCTGACTCTTCACACGATTCTTCTCTCTTTTGTTCAGTATTATCGAGGTCGGGAAGACAAGCGAGGCTTGAAGCTGCGCAAACAACACAGAAAAAAAAAAGAAAGAAAATAAAAAAGAAAAACTTCAAAGTTACAGTGTGTAGCTTTTTGTTTTGTTGGCAAAAATCAAGAATTGCTTACATAAATACGCATTTTACCAAAGTCTAATCACAATCGCATCCAAATGAAAGCGTTCTCGTAGCTTAGAATTAGATGTTTATAAATACATAGGTGGCGGCGCACCCAGTATGTATCGTTCTGTTCCTCATCACCTGACGGGACACTCAAACTTCACATTTATGAATCTCCGCTGCTTCCGTAGTTGTAATAACGCTCTTAAACGGTGAGGCTGCAGTAGAGCACTACTCAGTTGCTTTTAATATATTAGTGCACCACTAGATGAGTAATTCTTGCACACTGCGGCTTTAAACAACAAAATCCATCAAAATCTTTGGATTAAATGTTTATTTACCAAAACTTCCTCTTCCAGCTCAGTTGCTCCAGAGACGGATCTCCTTCTGAAAGACAGAACCGAGTCAGAAACCTCCTCGTGGACTGCCGTGGTCTCTGCATTAGACTCCTCGTTCTGTTGATGCATCAGCCGCGCACCGACAGAAACAGTGGAATGGCGAGGAGCGACGTTAATCAAGGCTTCATCATTGGAATATGAAACAGATGACCTTGTCCTCATCAAATCAACAGTGGACATGTCCACGGGGCCTACAGGGCAAAAACATGACCTGAAGTCTCCTTCCTCCTCCAAACTGCACCTTCTCCTGTGAGAGATGCAGTAAAAAGGACTGAAAGAAAAAGGCTGAGTGTTTTCAGCGTGGTGTCTCGTTTCAGGGTTGATGGGAGACATGACGGAAGCGCAGTTGAGCTGTAAACTGTCCAGAGCAGTCCGGTTCATTTCAGGCCTCTCTCTTTCACTCCGAGAGCCGTCTGCCAGCAGACCGGCGTGTCTCCTCCCAGGCGCCGTCCTCCTGGGCTGGACAGAGAGGACGTAGTGTCTGTGCTCTTGATCCACGCGGCTTTTGTTGAGGTGGACGGTGGCGTCTTGGCCACATGGACACTCAGTGCGATTATGGAAGTTGAAGCCGCCCAAACGAGCGCAACAGTTATGGCAGTTCAGTTTTCCTACAGTCCACTGGGCCTGCACGGACACCACACACATCAATCACATCATAGAAAAAATACGGATTGGATTCAGTTTAAAGCATAAACAAAAAGTAACAAAAAATAGATAAAAAAAATAGCTGTCAATATATTTTCTTATGAACTAAAATCTACATTTACTAGTATGATAGGGATTATCTAACAAAGAAAAATATTAAGCTGCAACGTCTCAAAGTTATTTAATAAAAAAAAAGAATAAATATCCTTAACTCTATCTATTAAATCAATGCAACACCAAGTAGTTTGTGGAAAACCTGACGTCCACCCTATGATTCAGCATCATCACCAGCGGATATTAGGAAGTTACCAGTCTCTCACGGTAACCATGTTTACATGTGCAAAACTTCTTCTGAAGCCTGGTACACACATAAGGATTATTTTAATCTGATGAGATTTTTTATCTGGTCGAGACCTCACACGTGAAGATAAAAATCCGGCATTTAACAGTAATGATCATACTGTGTGTGATGCTCCGATAATCTAATCCCAGAACAACATACACATAACGTCAGAACAACTGTCCCACAACTCATCTACAATCTAGTCCTCCGCGCCGGACATCTCACATGACCAAATGTCATCTAAGAAAAACGTAGAAGAAGAACCATAGCAACAACCGGAAAGACACAACACCCAGCATGGAAGAGGATTTATAGGACAAGGGAATGATGGTGGTCTTGGGACTTTTGTTAACAAAAAAAAAGACTTTATCCCCCGCCAACTCGCTCTCTGACTGGCTACATTCCGGCCCACGTCACCATCCACACGTCACAATTCATGAGTCGTCGGCTTTCCTCACACATATGAAGGTATTTGGTCGTAAGTACTGAACGTTTAAAATTTCAGATTCTGACCAATCTCGGTTTCTTCCTCCCTAATGTGCATTTGCATCACACACTGAGCAGCTCTGTTTTGGTCCTGCGATGTCTTCCACTAGATCCAACGTGTAGTGTGGGATTGCATTATGTTGACGGACGGATGATGTAACAGGCATGTGCAGTAAGGATCAGTGCTACCCTAATTTTGGAAAATGTGTTTTCATGCATGCCGATCCGGGATAACCCATCTACACCGATCGGATGGGAAATTTGATCCGAATGAGTCTGATCAGATCAGAGTCTTCGCGTGTTAATGTTTGCATGGTATATTTTTATTACGATCTGGCTTTTAATGCAAATAATTGTGTCTATGTCAACGTGGTTATTGTTGTTTTTGGCCCAGGTAATGTCACTTCTGTAAGGTTTGCAGGCATTTGTACATTTACAGCTCTGTTATTCTCACATTACAACCGGGTTGAAGTCTGGACTTTGGATCATTTCATCACTTTGATTCGTTTCTCTTTCAATCAGCCATTCTGTTGTAGATTTGCTGCTCGGTTTGGGATCTTTGCTCCATTTCATCACCCACTTACAGGCAGTATTCGGCTGTCAGACACATGGACTCATATTTGACTCTTGAATACTTTGGTATCCAGAGTTCATGGTCCACTCAATGACTGCAAGCTGTTCAGGTCCTGTGGCTGCAAAAAAAAAGCCCAAATCATCAGCCCTCCACCACCATGCTGGACAGTTGGTATGAAATGTTTGTACTGAAAGGTGATGACCAAACACCCTCATTTTCTTCTTATCTGTCCAAAACACATTGTTCCAGAAGGCTTGTGGTTGGTTCAGGTGTAACTTTGCAAACCTAAGCCTTGTTCTAATGCTGGCACGCTCAGTGGTTGGGCTGACCTCACTGTAGGTACATCTTGGTAATAGAACAGAAAATACAAAAGAAAATATTGCTTAAAAGAAATATGAGTCAGCAAAATGTTAGTAAGTTCAAGGACAGGCTTTCCTACACCTCAGGGGACGATCTATATGAGCCACTGTTCATCAGTGGAAATTTTTATCAAATGTTTATGTATTTTATCAATGGACTGTATTTTTGTTGTGTTTTAAATTGTTTGTTTGTTTTGTGGAGGCTTAAGATAAGCCAGACTGGCATTTTCCTCGTCCTGCACTGTACTTTTACTTATTTATTTCTGTCTACATCATGTATTTTAATTCTGCGCAAATAAACTAAAACTGAAACTAATGTTCTTCTTCTGCAACAAGCCCTGCTTGTTAAGTCTTTTTCTTGTTGTGTTTCTTGCAGTTACGCTGGGTCATGGTCTCAAGAGTCATGGTCTGACCCTTGAGTGAACTTGTTGAGATATCCACACCCGGGGAAATTAGCAAGTATCCTGAATGTGTAAAAGTCATCAATAATCTTTTTCAGTGTAGACTGGTGGACTTAAGAACTAGTAAGATACAGATTATTTATTTTGTCCTGATAGGTTAAACCTTTCTTTACAGTATAGAGCATAATTCCTGAGCTGACACACTTACCTGGTGAACTGAGGTCAGCATCCACTCTGGCAACTTGTCAACATTCACGTGAAAAATAGTGCACGCAGCAGATGAACTTTCATCTGTGACCTGAGGTGAAAGACACAATAAGCAGGTGCGGCTGTCACAATCACCGACAGTCCCTCTGATGGCAGATTTTTGAGGACTCAAACCCTTATCTTTAGGCGTTTTAATGAGACTGTTATCTTCACCTTTAAAACAACACTGATTTCACTACCAACTCAACAGAGTCTAGATGATTATTATAGCTGCAACTAATCACCTTTTCTGAAATTTGAGAGATTTAGGTGGGGGGTACCCACCTTAATCTCCAAAAAAAACAAAACAGTATAGAACCCAAAATAACAATATAGTAAGCAACAACTTGTAAATCTGTTACTTGATTATTTAGGGCTCATCTTCACAAATTTGGAAGCTATTCTTGAACATGTACTGTGTCCAGATGCTTTTATTTTTATATCTTGCAAGTGTTGTTGCAGCTTGTACCACAGTCACCTTACCACTGTAATCTTAGAATAAGATTTCCTATTACATGGGTTTACTGAAAGAAAATAGCTTTGATTACTAGAACAATGGTCCTTTTGATCTGATTACAAACCATCGGTTTCACTGAACAGCAATGCAAACCTCTAATCCAATAAATTATTAATGGCAGATTAACATTACAGAAAACGTATGAAAAAAGACTAAGTTAATATTTGACAGTGACATAGTGAGAGATAAATAAACATTTTCAGCCTACCGTTGACAAGCATGTCAGGTCTAGGACACCTTTGCGACACTTTCTACAGCGGAGCATGGTTTCCTCTCCTCTTCACTTGAGCTGTTTTCAGTCCATCTGCTGATAGGGGGGATGGCTGTCATGAAAAACAACAGTAAACACAACTAAAATTGTACAACATTAATAATATTTTTGGTAAAATATGCTCAGCAATGAAGCAAGACAAAAGAAATGTTTCAAATCTGCTAATTTGTTAAATATATTTGTGGTTTTACACATACAGAGTAAAAAGAAACCGACATTTATCAGTCTTGTGTTTAAAATATCTGGGTAAACAGTATTTAAAATGCGTTATACAGCAGATATAAGCAGCCACTGCAGTAATTTTAGATAGATAAATAACCTGATACTGTACCCGTTTGGGCGATGTTGTTATTGACTTAAATATTTGTCCTGCATCTATTTGGACCAGCCAAAGGTCAAACAGGCTAGCAGTATCTTTTAATTTTTGTCGAAATGATGATCGGATGTAGCATTACAAAGATTTCTCCTCGCTGGCAGTAAAGTGCTTTCTCGCATACAAATGAGCTCGAGACAGGAAGTAAGTAAACCTGGCTGCTTACATACTCTCAGCCTGGAATTTCTAATATTTACTCCACACAGCCGCAAGTCCAATGTGCCTTCTTTAGCACTTCTCGCTCTCGCAGTGTTTTAATGAAAATGCCGCGACGACACAAAGTACAAAGCTAGGAGCCATGGCGGCAGAGTTAGTACTAATTTCGCTAGTTAGCCACTAACCACTGTAAACAACAACAAGCTCTCTCACGGCGGTGTTTAATCCCCTCAGAACCTGACATCCCCCCAAAAAATAAATAGATAACGACATTTTAACATATAACTCTGCCTACCGGACAATTTGGGAGACTTTTCTGCTGAAATGACCAAGAACAGAAACCAAAGACAGAATAAACACAACTTCTGAAGTATCTTTTATCGCCTTTTAAACCTGAGCGTGACGTCACGAACATGTGATTTTACGGAAAGCCTAATAGGTCATTTGTAATGGCGGCGTTGGTTTGTCTGTCTATTACCCACATAACTCAAAAGGTTTGGATGAAATTTTCAGGAAATCTCAGAAATGAAATGGGGAACGAGTGATTAGATTTCGGTGGGTGATAAATAGCTTTATTTTAAACCTGCTGTTAACAAAACTTCAAAGAATGTGGTCTAGCAGAAAAAACTCGATCACCAAACTCTTCAATGTTCAGATTATGGCTCTATATATAATCATCCAAGTAAAGTTAAAAAAGAAGCTGATTTGCAGTATTTCTTATCATTTTCAGCGCGGTGTAAGACTTGTAACCTTCCCCTTAAATATTTTCTTCAATGAAATAAGACCTTCAAAGTAGTTTTAAGTAAAAGTTCCCCTGACTTCTTACACTCACTACATTCATTTTCAGTTAATTTCTTGTGCAAAGCTATTTTCAGAGAAATGGTTTTTATTTTCATTTTATTTGTTTAGCCAGTTAATACTAATGTGTAAGGCATTTAAGCATAAAAAATTGTCTTTACTCAAAGAATGAACCAGTTTTGTATCTACATATAGCAGACAACTTGGCAAAGAACAGATTTTAAATTATATCTTTAGACAATTTATTACGAGAGCCAGTTGCAAAGACACATCCTTTGTTCATGTCCCCCCACTTCTTTTAGAGTATCTAAATAAATGCTTGCGATAACAAAGCTTGACAGAGACAAAGTAGTATTTTTTGCATCAACAAAGTGATTCCCAAAGCGTTATTAGCTAAAAAACATGGTATAGCTCAGCATGGCCTGCAATGTTTACTTATCTATCTATTGTTCACTCAAGCCTCATCAGAAATGGTCTCTGTAGAAGGATGGCTGTCAAGAAGCTATTATTAAGGAAAGAAAACAGGGAGAAAAGGCTGAGATAAGCTAAATGACACTGGATTGAAAACCAGTGATAAGGCAAGGCAGTTTCATTTGTATAGCACATTTCATGTATAAGACAATTCAAAGTGCTTTACATGAAACATTAAAACCCTTATAGTGGGGTGCAAGAAGCAATAACAAGTGCATTAAAAACAGACTTAAATAATGTTTTTAATAAAAACAGAATGGAAAAGACCTAAATAAAATAGATAAAAAGGACAAAATAAAGTTAATTAACAGTTGTTCTCATAAAAGTAGGCAAATAGAAAAGTTTTTAACCCTTATTCAAAACTGCTGAGAGTTTCAGCAGACCTGCAGTTTTCTGGGAGTTTGTTCCACATGTGAGGAGCATAAAAGCTGAATTCTCCCTCTCCATGTTTAGTTCTGACTTTGGGAACAGACAGTAGACTTGACCTTGATGACCTGAGGGATCTCGTTGGTTCATTAGAAACGATCCTTAATGTATTTTGGTCCTAAACCATTCAGTGCTTTGTAAACTAACAGCAAGATTTTGAAGTCAGTTTTTGACAGACTGGTTTACCGGCCCACAGCCCCCAGGTGCTACTCCAAGTATAGTCAACTTAATTCTGATAATTATCTAGTGTAAATTCACCAAGGAAAACCCTAAATTCCCAAGTACATATGAACACAGCACAAAATATACATATGCTCCCCTCTGTTGCAAGGGGCAGAAAGTGCATTTTCAGAAGAATGAAAATGAATAAATAAATAATAATAGGCTTCATGGTTAAGTAAAATTAAGTTTGATTTGAGTGCATGTTAATAAATTATATTGGACATTACAGTAAAATCTTTTTTTTTAAGGTGTCATACATCATGTATACCAATCAAATTAAGCTTGGGGTCATGGCTCAGGTTGGCCCTGTTTATTCTGGCAATAAGAGAGGTATACTTGTGTATGTAGAGCTGCAATTCGTCTACTTTATTTTCTATTTGTGTATAAATGTGGTGTGGTGGACATTGCACACAAAAATTTAAAGAGGTTAGTGGTTCATATTTGAAATACTTAAACTGTCAGATAATTTTTTATATAAAATGCAAAAACCTCTTTTTATTTTCGTCATCCTGTCGTGGCAAAAGACCAACGCCAGGTGGCAGTGTTACAACCATAAAGCTTGAGGTCATTTACTGTCCTGACCATAGTGCTTAAACAGTTACAACAAAATATAATGAAATGATACAAACTCTTGTTTGTTTTAGCTCTCAGCTAAAACAGTCCCTTTGTTATGTGAAAAAGAGAAGATGAAAATTAAAGTGTTGCCGTCAAACTCCAACAACATTCCCTTTAAACTAATGAACAAAATAATTTAAATCAACAAATGCCCAAACTTACTACTTGACTTGCAATTTGAAGAATATACAGGAAAATAGAGATTTATTTTTCAAATTTTTATCGGTGTCACATCTTTATTGCTTGAGCTGCCGATTAAACAGACAAGACCAAACCAGCCAACACTCTTTACCAACCTCACACACAAATGACGCATTTTCCATCACTGGTATAAATACACAGCATCATTCTCCGTCAGCAGCCGACACTTACAGTTCAGAGCTTCTCTCCACCATCCAACCGTCCAGCTGCCCCGCTATGCACCTTACAAGGCGGCACGACGTGATGCGCACCGGGTTCTCCACGGAGTAACCGAATCTCTCCAAGACAGAAAGTTTTCCAACAATGGAAGCCGTGAACAACACAACAGCCTGGCCCGAGCTTGACAACTCAACAATCAAACATCCCAAATCCGAGGACGAAGAGGTGAAGCTGAGTTATCAAGTGGTCACATCTTTCCTGCTCGGCGCGCTCATCCTGTGCGCAATCTTTGGCAACGCGTGCGTGGTTGCAGCCATCGCGCTGGAGCGGTCTCTACAGAACGTGGCCAACTTCCTGATCGGCTCTCTGGCCGTCACAGACCTGATGGTGTCGGTGCTGGTGCTTCCTATGGCAGCGCTTTATCAGGTCTTGAACCGATGGACGCTTGGAGAGATTCCTTGCGACATCTTCATCTCACTGGATGTGCTATGCTGCACGTCGTCCATCCTGCACCTGTGCGCCATCGCTCTGGACAGATACTGGGCGATCACGGAGCCCATAGACTATATGAAAAAGAGGACGCCGAGGAGAGCCGCGGTTCTCATTAGTGTAACTTGGCTGGTCGGGTTCTCCATCTCGGTGCCGCCCATGTTGGTTATGCGCTCGCAGCCGAGCAGCATGGCAGAGGACAGGGCGAATCCCAAGCAGTGTAAGATCAGACAAGACCCCTGGTACACGATATATTCCACATTTGGGGCTTTTTACATCCCTTTGATTTTAATGCTGGTTTTATATGGACGGATATTCAAAGCCGCTCGGTTTCGGATCAGGAGGACCGTGCGTAAAACGGAGAACAAGAAAGTATCAGACTCTTGTTTGGCGTTGTCTCCAGCGCTGTTCCATAAAAGGCCTCACGGAGAGGTACAGGGAAAGAGCTGGAAGAGAAGCGTGGAGCCCCAGCCGCTGCCGAACGCCAACGGCGCGGTCAAACACGCGGAGGACGGCGAGTCTCTGGAGATCATCGAAGTTCACAGCAACTCCAAAGGCAACCTGCCGCTGCCCAACACCCCGAGCTCTGCGCAGCCGTTCGAGAGCAGGCACGAGAAGGCGTCCGAGGCGAAGAAGAAGATCGCGCTCGCACGGGAGCGCAAAGCGGTGAAGACTCTGGGTATCATCATGGGCACCTTCATCTTCTGCTGGCTGCCATTCTTCATTGTCGCCCTCGTCATGCCTTTTTGCCAAGAGTCGTGCTACATGCCCGGCTGGCTGGTAGATGTTATAAACTGGCTGGGTTACTCCAACTCCTTACTCAATCCCATCATTTACGCATACTTCAACAAAGACTTTCAGAGCGCTTTCAAGAAAATAATTAAGTGTCATTTCTGTAAACCATGATGGTTCCATTTTTTGTGTCTATTTTACATATTTACTTTTTCTTTGCACTATCGTGAACTCACTGAGGTTTGATCTGAATGCACTCGGGTCAAAAGAAGCGCACTCTGGAAGCCAACAGTCAGAAACATCTTCTGAATTTAAGAATGATGCTGAATTTGAAGAGATAGGTCATAATCGATTATTGTTGATAATCACCACCATTAAATATCTCCAGAGTTGTCTGTAGCCTATGCATAGAAAAAGCTGTGATCGTTGGATTGAAGCTCCATGTTCCCTCATCTTGTTCTGCAAAGCCTAATAAAGAAGTTTCTCAACATTTCCTTGTCTTTCATTTACAATTGAGTGAACGGATTTAAAATTTTGATCAGTTCTGACAATAGGTATCTGCAGATTGTGAGTTTACACAGACCTGACCATTGTATTAAATTGCAAATACTAATTATTATTATTACTAATAATAATAATACTAATAATATTAATAATAATAATAATAAAGCTTTCATGTTTTTAAAGTTGCAATTTTCCCCATTTTTATTGTCATTTAAAAGTTTGGAGGGTTGGGACTGACGGTGGGATTAATAATCAATTTTAAATAATCTATCATCTTTATCATTTGAAATATTCCAGAGATAAAATAATCTTATTTAAATACTATTAAACAATTTACAGATTATGGACGAAAAAAGAAAATGGAGCTAGTACCATTTTTATTATTAACACAACTAGTTTATTAGAATTTAAAACTGTTTAATTAAAAAAAAAATGGTGATCATTGTCACTCATGATATAGGAATTAAATAAAAATGATGGCATTAAACATGCTCCAGTATCTCCAAGTCATGCAGGCTTACTATGAGCAACTCGCAATGCAGCATCCTGGTGTTTTCTGTGTTTACTCATCTTTCATTTTTCTCTCCATGAACATGACGCTTAGCCTCCTGAGACCTATAGCGTCCTCATACAAGGACATCAGTTGACTGCAACATAATACTGAATTCTGTGTAACCTGTTGAACACTTACACTGCCATTTGGTAGTGTCAGCAGAGATTTTATTTCTAAATTTAAAATGATATTTATTTCTACAACATATATATTTAAATCTGAATAATCATAAAAACATGTACAGTATATTCAATAATCAATAAATAAATCATAAAATTGTACCTACTGGTTCCTCCTAATCCCAAGTAGTTAGAAGAAATCTCCAACGCAAGTCAAACTAAAGCTCAGGTTTTTGGAGGTTAAATTTCTTAACTAAACAAAACAAAAACAAGTTCTTCAACGTCATTTCCAGGAAATATTTGAGTCTGTGTGTATTAAATTAAAAGTAAGCTCAGCAATATTGACAGTATGCAGCTGTATGGATGAAGTTTAGGGGATTTTTCTTTTAGCATCAAAGTTCCACTAAAGAACTGGACCCTGCATCTGGATCTGCTGTCTCAGTACTCATTACTAATCAAATAGAATCAATAAATTTGGAAAGGAAACTGTTAATAGTCATAGGTGGAGACATACGTAGACAGATGGACAGATTTGGAAGAAGGTGAAAAAAGGAAACACAAACACTGGTCATCATATATGGTCAGTCATAAAAGTGAAAGTGGAAAAGGTTCCACTCAGAGCGCCTTCCTGCCCTTTTCCTCCATCACTCGCATCCTCATAACATATAAGTCTGTCTAAAAAGGGTGTAAGGGCAGCGCACAGATGGAGGCTGGAGAGGTGGTCGCCATAGCGACATATGGGGGGATGCAAACTCCAGGGGCCGAGGAGCAATTACCTGATCAAAGGCTGCTGGGACACAGGAATACAGAGGTGTGCACAGCTGGCTGCTACTGCAGACAATAAACAGGTGTATTTTTCATTGTTTACCTATTTATTTATTTATTTAGTTTCTGCTGCTGAACAGTATTATCAGTGCATTTTAATGCTTTCTCGACAAGAGTCCCATAAACCACTGTCTTATTTTGAAGTTGAACTTTTTTTTTTTTACTGAAATGGAAAAAAGTAAAATTAAAAGCTACTATAGCCATTTAACCAAAAACATATTATTAGCAAAAGAAAATCAAGAAAATCTAATATACAACCAAATATGGAAGCAACACTAAAGTATAAAGGGGTTTAAAAAAAACCTTTTCTGTTTGTAAACATAGAGACACAACATACACTCACCAGCCACCAGGTCCACCTTGTTAGTTCCAGGTTGTACCTGATTTTACATTCAAAACTGCATTAATCAAGGTGGTGGACACCTTCCTCAGAGATTTTGCTCCATATTGACATGACAGCATCACACAGTTGCTCAAGGTTTGTCGGCTGCATCCATGATGAGAATCTCCCGTTCCACTGCATCCCAAAGCTGCTCTACTGGACTGAGATCTGGTGACTGTGGAGGCCGTTGGAGTCCAGTGAACTCATCGTCATGT
>JBAMHW010000021.1:24392333-24402770 GCA_037177495.1 Rhadinocentrus ornatus
GGGAGTTGAAGCTATTTCCGGCAGGGCTCCACCAGACATTCCCTGCAGACCCTCAAAATGTGTTTGGTCCAATGATATGATTACAAAGTTGATCATCATGTCCATATGTCCTTGTGACAGTGGTGCTCGGTTTGCAACTGTAAACAGCACACGAGTAAACTGCGAAAGAGAAGAAAATCGGACCATTTCATTATGATCGCTGAAAACCCACATCATAATTGAGATTAAAATTTGATTAAGGGTTGTTTGGCTTAAAACAAACAAACAAACAAAAAACAATAAACAAGTGGAAATACTGGCATTGCAGTGCTCTGCAGCAGACTCCTCCCACAGACCTACCGCTTTGGTTTTATTCAACGCGAGTTGCCAACACCTGTCAAGTTAGACTGAAGAGTCGCGACTAAATAATCCACCAGTTCCCAGAGACACAAAGTGATAACAAACGTTATAAACAAACATAACTTTTTTTTGCCAAAGACCAGCGCTCAATTAACACAGTGAACAACCCGGGATTTAAGAAACTCATCAACACTTTGGACAAACAGTATCACTGCCATCTCGTCACCATTTTAGTGTCTCTCCCCGCCCTGTATGATGAGTGCCGTGAGCGTGTTGTAAAGGACATGGCTACAGTCCCATGTTTTGCCATGTGGTCATGCCGCACAATAAAGCTGTATCTCACAACACATTTCATGGATGCTTATTTTAACATGAAAACGAAACGTCTCCAGGATAATTTTCCCAGTTCACACTGGGCAAAACATAGCTGCTGGTCTGAGATAAGCAAAGCTCTCTCTCTCTGAAATTGGGTTTAACAATCAACAGAACAATGTTGGACATATGAGACAAAGACAACAAAAAGGAAACAAAAGAATGAATGAAAATTAAAAAACAGAAAGTAAAAAACAAAGATGTGCAATGAAACCTTTTCCCCTCAATAAAGTGATACATTTGGTTGTAAATAATCACACAGTGATGTTCAATTTTCATTTATTTTATTTTGTTTATATATATTTTAATACACTGCTTTGTCATTTTAAACAAGGGCACATATTAACATATCTTATTGATGTTAATTCATTTTAAGACCCGTTAGTTGATGTTATTACTGATATGGACAACCACAGATCTGAAAAGAGATTTCTTTCTTACTGTAAATTTGCTTATTATAAAAATAAACTAAAAAAAAGCTATAAATACGTTTTATCACATCTTATTAAACTTCCTGTCACCATCAGTTTATTAATAATTAAAACAAGTTCCTACTGTGAGAGCGGCTTTCTGTGAGGTTTTCAATGTGACTCAGTCATCTCGTGGCCCCGCCCCCATGTTCCCTACAATATATAATTAGTCATCTACAGTCACAGCCAGCCGCTCACACTACAGCTGTCCACAGGGAACAAAGAGCACAGAGCTCCTCAGCTGCGCAAGGGTTAGTGAAGAAAAGGAAAACAATGATGAGAGTCAGTCTGAAAACTCTTATAACATGTAAGTAAACCTTTCACTCAGTACAGACGGAATCTCTAATTCAGGCAAATTCAGAAAAGATGTCACCAATTATTGAGATAGTTCTTACTACGTGACTGTATCAAGAGATTAAAATATATTGATGTGGAGAAAATGCAGACACAGTACTAAACAATGCCATTTCTGCTTCGTGGGATTTTCCATTTTACTTGCAGTAAAATTATTTACTAGAAGTTAATTTTCAATTGCACACGTGAAACGCACAGGTGTTCATTGAAGACTTTCACTGGTTTTTAAAACAATGATTAAGTCGTTTCTTGTATTTCTTTATTTTTACAATGTAATGGAGGCAGCATGGAAACCTGTGGGTCCTTAAACACATCGTGTCAGATCTCTTACTTCCTGTGCACCGAAACACTGGCGGCACAATTTCACTTCCTATAGTAACAAATCATCTGGTCCTGCTCTACAGACTGTTAACTGTGAACTTCTAGGTCAGGAATGAAATTGAAATATAGTAGAAACATTTCCATTTTAAAGTCCTAGATGCTGAAATTCCCAGAAGGACTGCAATGTTTTTTGTTTTGTTTTTTCTCAATGCTGTTAACAACTGTCATGAGACAGGCTGAAACAAACAACATGGTTCGCCATCCTTACATTTCCTGCTGTGTAGCATGTTAAGATTGATATGCAATGTAAAGTGTATTTCAAATAAAAAGTATTATTAATGATCTTATAATTATTTATCAGTCCCTGTTCCAACCAGAAATGCCTCATTTTGCTTAATGATTATTTTCTTATTATTAATTATTATAATTTGGAATTTTTTGAAAATTTGGAACAAAAGTTGCTTTTTTTTTCAAAAACATCTGAAATAATTTAAAATGTCATTCATCATATATGAATTGTTTATTGAAATAATCACACTGGTGGGAGAGTATTTCACCATTCAGCATCTGCTATTGTGTCACTGAGAGGCTCTGTTCCCATTCACTATCCCTGGCAGTGCTACCCTAGTTACTGACAGTTACTAGTTACTTCATTCAAAAAGTAAGGTTTCTTTATTATTTTTGCTGGCTGTACATCAGCTATGCTACTCAACACTGCCCCCACAGTTTCCAGTCAATCCAATCAAACTCACTCCCTGTACTTTAGCACAACTAGTATCTGTCAGAAAGGAAAACAGCAACAAAGAATATTCACAGGTACTTTCTGGAAACTTTCTTTTAGATATTCAAACCCTCTAGATTCTAGAGAATCCACTGGATTCTCAGGTCTGGAGTCTGAAAACATGCTTCTTATAGCCTGGGTCAATCTTCAAGAAGTTCATGGACTTGGTTTTGAAGGTATTAATATAGATGAATGCTTGGTGTGAAGCCTTGCTTTAACGCTTCAGCTCTTGCAGTGAAAACTTAAGTAAAAAGTATATTTTGTCTTTGATTACAGGTCTGCTGTTATGTTCAACGTCCATGTTAACAGGGGTACAACCAAATGATTCTTTTTCTGGAACATCGGCGGTACTTTCTGTCACCTCCGACACATCCCAGGAAACTCCTGTCACCACCAGCGTCTCTTGGACTTCTATCCCCGAAGCTACATGGTCCACTGACTCCAGTCAAACTAGCGAAAAAAGCACATCTTTCACAACTGCAGTCACACAATCCTCCACATTAGACATCACTAGCACAAACACCCCAGACTCAACCATTCCATCATCGTCTTCTCCATCTCCATCATCTACATATATCACAGGTCACTCTACTGAAGGGGCCGAGTCTCAGACTTCAGCAAATACATTTTCAACCACCACGTCTAGTAGCACCTCCAGCACCCCCAACACTGTCACTGTCCTGACAAGTGACACCACTGGTGCAACTAAAACTACCAACACAGACATTAACACCAGCACTGCTGCTAATAGCATAATTACCGTGACCTCACAAACAATCAGCTCAACCAGGATCACCCATGAACAAGCGACCACTGGTATAACCACCCTGGATAAGGAGGAACACAAGTCTAACGGTCTGAGCTCAGGTAGGCGATGCAAGATGTACTGTATGTCTTGAGAAACACATAATAATACACACCTTTTTACAAGTTTAATCCTTAAAACTCCTCCAGAACAGCCAAATACACAACTGATAACCTTATAGATGGAAACTTTTGAACTTCAAAACTCTGTATTTCTTAGTCATTTTGATGGTAAAATGACATTTATTATGCACATTCCTGGAGTCCAGCAGTACCTGGCACATCACTTTACAGCAACTGGAAATCAAAACGCTGGTCTCTTTGAACACACACCATGGCAAAGAAACTCAAGACAAGATTTTTTGGAAGATGAAAGGAAAAGAAAGAGAAAGGGACTGAACCAAAGATAAGACAAGAATCAACATCAGACTGACTTTAATCACAGGAGAGCGCTCAGAGTAGAGACAGGATGCAAAAGGGATGCCGATTAAGCAGTTGTTAGGCGGTACCTCATTGGGAAAATCTGCCAAAGTTCAGCAGTGGGGTTTTTAAGCAGCTCTCACATCTTTTGCCTATGATCTTTGTGAAAGGTTGAATCAACTCTGGCAAAAACTAAATGTTACAACTTTTCACAACCATTTCACAACTAAGTGTGCTGTCAAAGCTAAAGTAGGTTCTGTTTGTTGCTAGCCAATAACCAGTAACTATAAAGACTTTAACCATAAACTGCAGCTACTGTGTAACATTATCAGTCATCTTTTATTTCATCCTAAATATTTCTAACTATTCAGGAGTTGTTTGTTTGAGTTAAGTTTTTAAGTATGGACCAAATTGTTCGTATATATCATAACTGGATAAATATCTTAATCAAGTCTCATTGTGCTTCAATGTAAAATTTCATTTTAATTTAAAACATAGTTAAAATATATTTTCAGAAAAACCATCAAATTGATTAGTTTCTGAATTAAAATAGAAGTACATGGGACATTAAAACTCCAAATCATGTAAATGTGACTTACACATGTTTTGCCTAAGACACAAACCAACAGGAAACGTACAAAGTAAACATGATCACAACAGTCTGAGTAAGTAGGTCAAGTGTAAGCATGCAGGATTCAGGCGTCACGCCTTCCCTCCGTCCTCCTCTCCCACCTCACAGCAGCTCAATTTTTGGTTAATAAGTGAACAAAAAGTTTGCTGTCACACTTCCGTGTTGACTTTGTAGTCAGACCTTATAATTACAAGAAGGACAAGTGAAGACGGAAAGTAGCTGACTGAAGACTGTCACTTCTTCCCAGCAGCCCTATCGCTTACCAAATTATAACTTTGCCCTCTTTCCATTGAGCATGAACTATTGCTTCCTTCTCAGTATTACTGACTGTTGCAATGGTACAATAAATATGACTCAGAACCTTTACAGGTCTTAAGTCATGTTTTATCTATGTTTACCTCAAAGAGGAGAGAAGACATCACAGGACTCCTTCCAGATCAGTCCAAGTAAGTCTAAATGTTCTGCTGGACTGGCCAGATGTGAACTATGGATGTCATGGTTCATCACTTTAGTCCTCACAAAGGTATCCCCCCTTTAGCTAGTGTACCCCTTTATGTGCTAGTATTTCACAAAGACAAACAAATAAAGTTGTGATATTGCACTTGGGGTTTATGATAAACTGGTCCAGGAGGGGGGTACCTTGCTTCTGGTCTGATGGCAGCTGAAACATCTTTAATAGGATTAAACAGGTATAAAATGGATGGGTGGATTATGTTCGGTCAACCAGGTCCTGTTAAACCTGAATTTTTAAAGAAAAGGAAACAGGACTTGTATTTTGGTGGATTTCTGTTCAGAACCAGATGAAAGCTAAAACGCCTTCAGTAAACAACTAAATAAGTCTGGTCTTTGATCCAGTTTCTGAAAAGGAGTTTACTAATTAATTTTAAAGCTCAAAGGTCAGTTTTGTTGGGTGGAAGAAAAACTTATCTAAAGTTCACAGTGCACTGATGCAAAGTAGCCAGAGTATTTAGCCTTACAGGTGAAGAGATTCACCTGAGGAAAGATTAAAGTCGGTCCAGAGAAGTCTAATCAGCTTGATTGCAGACACCATGTTGTGTTTTGAGCTACTGTCTTAATCCGACTTGTGTTTGATTTGTGAAGCCTGTGTATCTAAAGCAGTGAATGAATCTTCAATGTTTTTATTTAAAGGGTTTGTTGCCTCTGTTTTACAAGCAGTGTGTCCACCATGACATCATTTTATTTTAGCTGTGACTTGAAAGAACCTTGGCCTATTACCATGATAAATATTTAAGTTGTCCAGCACTTCTGTTTTATGACCAATTACCTGCGTCTATCTGGCAGATAAATGGGAACTAAGATTGTAAACGTTACACCTGGTCGTCACAAACATGAAACCAGACAAAGAGATGAGTAGCAGTTGGTACTGAACAGATAAAGTTTCCAAAGTCAGACTGCCATTCTTTTGCAATTTGTTTGTAATGATCATTTTGTACAAGAAAAGACAATTTCCCTTTTTTTTTTAATACTTCACATTTAAACTTCATTGGAACTCAGATGAATGAAGTTATTAATTTATAGGGTTGGTTATTAGGACAAGAACACTATGTATTGAGGTCAGTACACCCTTAGCCCAGATTTTATTTGAACATAAACTTTTTAGTATTGATTAATTATCATTTTATGTTTCATATAAAAAAGTGTCTCATTACTGAAACAAATACACCGTGCAGTGTAATAATAATGATTAGCAAAGAAAACTGAACATGTATTTCTGTTAGAGGGGGCGGGGCTACTTTCAAAACTCAACATCTCTGGACCTCAAAGGCTCATGGGAAACGCAGATTTAGCTGCAATTTTAACTTTTCTTTTATTTTAATTGCTGTGCTATAAATTTGACTTCTGTGCTTTAATTCCTGTGCTATGTTAACAATTAGACAATATTAGAAAATTCTGCCCTGTTTGAATTTTAAAGTTGGTGCCATAAGTGAAACGGACAGTACAGGAAAAACAACTTACCACCAACCATGTCCTTTATACATTGCTCCAATGATAAAGACATGACTGTTACTGATATAACCAAATCTCAACTTTTCAGTTCTGGACCATCTACTGCAAAGTTGCATCTAGAAATTGTTATCATTGGAAAGTGTATGACAAAGTTCAGAGAAGAAATAAACCATTTGTGTAAATTGAATTTAAGACAGCCAGTTCAAACAACTAGAGAGTACAAAGAAAATTAAAAAAGTGAACTAATGGGTTTGAGTAAAGTCTAACGGTGGCCCATGTTGATTTAACTTGACATGTTTTAGAGATGCTCTTTAAAAGACTGGCTTGCTCTTACAATATCTTACAAAATTTCACAATATATAAGAATGACAAACAATCAAAATATGTACCCATATAAAATCTGTTATACAAGATTTAAAAAAATATAAGAAAAATATAGATTAAAAAAAGGATAAACCTGAGCAGTCAGTGCGAATTCGAGTAAATGTTTTGGATAGAACTCACAGTATTTGTTTCCGAACAATACTCTCTGTCTATAAATGCTTCACATGAATGAAACGTGTTGGACATCAGACTTCTACAATGTCACAAATATGAAGGCAGTATGGAAAATTTGTATATAAAAAGAATGGCTCACAAATGAACGGTTTACAGCTGTGACTCGGTTCCCATTGTTATTAGATCTGTACAAAAGGATTGATCAGTTCATGAACGTCACATCTCTAACATGTTTAGTTTCAGCATTTATAAAAACTACAATGGTTTAAGGCAAAGGGTTTCCACGCAAATTTCTAGTAAACTAAACTAATCCGGGGTTAGAGTGTATGAGCGCCAAGACTATTTTCTGAAATTTTGCAAATCATATTGGGATAGTTAGTTGGAAAATCAAACCACAGCCCACAACCATCAACTTAACAACTAATCACAACAGCAGACAACAGCAAAACCATCACAAGAGGGAAAAACATCCTCCTCGTTGATCTAATCTGTCACCATGCAGCCAGGATTAATCTGACTGAGGATGAAGTGGATATCTCGGCTCACTTATTTATTTACAACTCTAAGTTTTTAAGGAAACTGGTGGAATCTAGAATACACTGTCATTACCAGAAAGACTCAAAAGGTTTCTTGCAGGCTGCAAACATGTTAAATTCTTGTTGAAAAGTTAAGTCATTCAACCTTATTCATATAATTAACTGACAAGAAGTGCTGACAGCATCAATAGCATTTACATAAGCTTAAAAAACACACCAGAAAAGCAGAAAAACTAAAACAAATGCTGTTTGGTGGATTATCTTTGTTGTAATGATGCTTATTTATAATAAACTGTTGGACAGCCTGTGGTCCAACAGTTTATTGGAGCTGTTCATTTCAAATGGAGCCACATTTGTAAGGAAATGTACGTATGTGGGCTGCACTCATGAAAAACTTCCCCGATCTTCTCTACTAATGCCAAACAGCTGATTCTGCCAACAACTCGTGTTGGGTGTTTGTGTGATTTATGATAACAGAAACTCAACTCGTTTTTATCGGGAGCTTCCTCGATCATTGTTAAGAACATTATTAAGAGAAATTTGCTGGTGGGCGTGTAAACCAAAGAGTTATTAATGATTTGAATTAATTAATTACATATTTAAATGAATTGAGCTCTATTTGTATGGTTCCATTTCATGACTAATCTTGAGGCACTTTTACTAAAACAGTAATTCGATCCAGTTCTCTTTGATTCAATCCTCCATCCTGAGCTGCACGGGGCCATCTGCCTGGACCAGTTGGAACCAGTGGAACACAGCTAATAGAACACCTGTAAAACTGATTGATCTAAGATTAAGATGACATGTCATTGATATTAAAATGTCATTTGACATCATCAGTTTGTTAAAGGTCTTACTGTTCACATTCTGTCGTGAAGTCCAGCCTAACATGGGCTCTTCTCAGATGAAGGATAAACTTGAACTATTGTTTTAACTAATGATTAATATTTTCTTATTAATTGTCTCTTTCTTCTCTTTCTTTGTTTACTCTCTCTACAGGAAGTATCGCAGTCATCATTTGTTTGCTTGTCCTAGTGGTTATTACAGTGTTTGGAGGGCTCTACTATTACAGGATCAGGTAAGGGAAGAAAAAGAAACCTGAAAATTTATTGGCAAATTTGTAATTTAATACTTAATAAAATAAAGTCAGTTGCTCTTTTTTCTAACTATATTTCTGCTGGCTAATTGAAAAGTCAGCATCATTTTGAGAGGTATAAGACTGAAAAGAAAGTAATATATATTCAGATAATATGGGCGGGGGGCAGGAAGTTGGGATTAAATTACTCAAAGTGTCAACTCTAAATAGACTCCATTGTCCCAGCAATGTCTAGTCCATGGGTCTGCAACCATTTTTCCCTCAGCCTAGCTAAATTAAACTCGTTTTGAGTCACAAATGTTACCAGACCTTTTGTAAAAGACAACTTATCATTTTTGATAAACAGCTACTAGAAAATGAGGTGTCAATTTTTAAAGAACCACATTTTTATTTCTATTTTTAGGTTTTAAAATAAAGAAAAACATGAAATTTTTGCAGTAGACTGACTTTCTTCTATGAGATGTAGATATTTGTAGAAATGGTGTTTAAAAAGAAAAGGACATAGTTTCCAACCTGATGAAAAGAAAATTAGATAGAAAAAAAATGTACCCTTGTACTTTTAGTACCATGAGATAAACAGAAAAAGTGCTAAAAACCTGCATTTATTATATCTGTATTTGAAAACATTAGTTAGTTCTTTAGCATTTTAGCCATGTTTTAAGAGCCATTGGGAAGGTCCAGAGAGCGACTTGCTGCATGTTGTAGACCCCTGGTCTAGGAGTATGGTTTAACTATGGGAATCCTACATGCAACGGTCTTCTAGACACGTTGGCAGTTGCAACTCGGGACAGCCTGAACTTAAACCCCATGCCACCAACAATGGTATAGATGGACAGATCCATGTTGTTACATTAAACCTCCATGGTTCAGCGTGCAGGCTTTGCCTCTGGAGTTTAAATGTCAAAACTATAAACTTTTTATTGAGGATTTACTGTTAGCATATTAAATCATAAGGAAAAGAAAAGTGGATTCTGCCGTTTTGGTGGTTTTTTGTCACCTTCTGCAACTGTCAATACTGCAGTTTTACAAAGCTGTGGTTCTTTTGACGGGTCTAATTTTATGTTCACACATGTTCAGTCAGAACGGTACAACATCCAGATTGAATAAAACTCCAGAGAATCACATCTTGTGTTAACTGGATATGTTGCAGGAATCACATGCTGGTTATAGGCCGACAAACTCTTCTGTTAAAATGCAAAGAGACCCAACAACAGAGCTTGATTTAGGAAAATGGTGGAATATTTCACCTATACACAATTTGTTAACATTATGTGCACTCTGCTTTCAGATTTCATATTGTGACATTCAGCTTCATCCCCTCACTTTATTTTTTCCTCTCTTTTTTTCTTTTCACTCCAGGCGAGCATCATATGGTCCTCTACTGGACAGCAATGACCACAACAATTTAGCAAACTTCAGCAACCCCATGTATGATCCCTGAATCTTAACATTTCATCTCCGATCTCAAAAGAACCCAAGTTCTGCAAACAGATCCAGAATGTGTGAACAGAATTGGAAAGAGTTCAGGTGGTCTGATTTTAGAAGTGTGAGATGCAGCCGGATTTAGCTAAACTTTGAAATGCTAAACAAATGTGACACTTAGTTTTACCTTTACTCAGGAAGCCTGTATAAAAAAATATGTTAGCTTTGACTCTTCATAAACAATGTTGGATGCGGTTTATATTTAAACCACATTAAAATGTCATCCAGATAATCCACACCTCATCCAATTAAACACCTCAGAAACTGACGGGGTCCTGAGTTCGCTTAAGTATCGTGATTCAGATGTTAGGAGGAGCTTGTTGGAAAAAATAAAAATAAATAAATAAAAATCAAATATATATATA
>JBAMHW010000021.1:24497419-24509954 GCA_037177495.1 Rhadinocentrus ornatus
TGGCTGGAGGGGTTGGGGTGGGCCGGTCTTGGGGCTCACTGTCCTCTGGTCCGCCTGGGGCGTCCCCCATGGGGCATGGTGGTCGGGTCGTGTGTGGTGTGGCTGTGTGATAGTGGGTGTGAGTGGGGGGTTGTGTGGGGTGGAGGTTGGAGTGGGTGGAGGGTGGTGGAGGGTGGTCTGTGAATCCCTGGTTCCCGGGTTGGGCGGCTGGAGCATCGGGGTGGGTGCTGGCCCGCGCCGGACGGATGTTTCGGGGGGCCCGGTTCTCCTTGGCATGGTGCGGGCCCTCTGCCTTTGTTGGGGGGGCTGTACCCGGGCTCCTGGGGTCCTGGACCCTTCGCTCTGGCCGCCCTAGATGGCCAGTCCCTGGCGGGGCCGGCGGCTGCCTATCTTGGCCCACTGGGGCCTGTGCCCCAAGACAGCGGGGGGTTCTGGCTGGGGCTCTCTTCTGCCACCCTCCGGGTGGGGCTTGACCAAGATGACCAAGCTTCCTACCCTATTTCCAAAGGCTGTTACATACTCCGCGAGAAGCGAGAACTTTTTTCTTGTTCTTGTGGCCAGGAGAACAAAAGGACACCATTTTGCTCTCATGGTTGAGGCAGCTTGTTCTCAACACATCAGCTGAGCAGAACTTTCTTCTCATGAGGCTCAGAGAAAGATTTTGTGATAGGTTGGACATTTGAGGTGGAAGTTGTTAATGCAGAAAGAACAAAGCAGAAAGTTGTGGCTACTGCATTTCCCCTGATCCAAGGCTGAATGGATAGATTTAATGAACAGCTGATCGAGGTGGTGACAAAGTATGAAAATGTATACAACACATGTGGCATTTAAAAACTCAAACACGGATGAAGTTTCTCGGTAAATATGAAATACCCAGGTCAACTGTTAATTGCACATAAAAACACAGACATCCCCCCTGCAGTAATACCCACCCCGTTGCAGACAAAACTTCTGGTGCCGTATGAATTGACCAGACGAATACAAACAATTTCTTGTTGTAGCGGCCTCAAGAACTAAAAGAAAGTTCTTGTTTCTCTGAGAGTATGTAACAAGCTTAAGAGAGAGCCCAAACACCCTGCAGAGGAAATTCGTTTCATCCACTTGTATTCGCAATGTTGTTCTTTTGGTCTCTACCCACAGCTTATGACCATAGGTGAGGGTAGGAACATAGCTGAACCGGTAAATCAAGAGCCTCGCCTTTCAGCAGAGTTCTTTCTTCACCACCAGAGAACGATGCAGAGTCCACATCACTGCAGGCGACACACCAATCCACCTGTCGATTTCACGTTCAAATACCTGCAGAGAACTGTAGACAGTGTATAGCTGGTCCACTTTTCTGGATGAAAAGGACACTTTTACTTCTGAGTCCGAGGTTCATCTATCCAACAAGCAATCCTCTCCATGACCCCTGAAAAGACCACCTGTGGGGCTGAGTAATGTGACCCCCTGTAGTCTGAACACACCTTCCAATCCCCCTTTCTAAAAAAAAAAGGCCACCTAAGTCCTAAGTCTGCTAGTCCAGAAGAAATGTCCCTGATGTCCACGTCATGTTGCAGAGGAGTTTTGGAAAGTAATATATGTGTGTTAATCTGATTTTACATAATCAGATATCTGCAGATAATGAAAGCAGATCAGATTATGCTGTTTACATCATCACAGAATAATGTGATAACTCCAGAAATCAGATAATAATCACATTTTTAGTGTGCATGTGAATGGGTTCAGTGTGATTTGCCAAATGTGTGTGAATTGTCTTCATTGTATGAATGTTGGGCAAAAGATGGCTCTGGCTGTGTTAATACTACTTACAAAATTAATTTTATAGGCCAAATGTTGTGCCATTTTAGTTATTATAATTTATTAACAAGTATATCTTTCCAACAAGTTACTTTCTGAGCAGAGCAGCCTTTCTTTCTGGTGATGTTTGTTTTTGCCACTAGATGGCCGTAACAGCAGTAATAGTACACTAAAAGCAAACTGTACAGGAAAAAAACCAAAAAGAAATTTCGTTTTTTATCTTTCAGGAGTATGTTTGTTCATCGCACTATACATGCACTCTTCTTCTTGTTAGATCCTGAACATTAACTTACACAGTCTTTTGACATTATGATTATGTATGGCTGCTCATGTGTAGGCCACAACAGAGACAGTGAGGGGTCCGCTCTTCTACCAGCAACCTGAGGAAAAAACAGCTGCTAAATGCTACACTGCTTCTATGAGTCTTATAATACAACATTGTTTTTAGAGTTGTTTAACTGACAACCACCGTCTGCTGTGGCCAAAAATAACAAAAAGTAAACCAAAACAGTAAAGCTGTGGGCTGGAACGCAAACAGTGAAATGGTGCTGTAATGCATCGCAGGGTTGAGCTCTGTTACAACTACGTTTCACAACAAGTCTTTTCGCTTTTATGTTTTGAATCTTTTTAAACTGTCTCATGCGCAGCTCATGAGCGAGAGCTTGATGTTTAACACCATGCCTCCTACGCACTATGGAAGCAATTTCCCTGACAAATCAAAGCAGTCATTAAATGTGTTACAGCAGTTAGCGAGTGGCTGCAGCAGCACATGAACAGAAACTTGGAAAACAAAAATGAAGAAACGGCTGCAGTCAACTTCTCAGAAACCAAAATGAGGGGGCTGAGTTTCTTTTGTGTTTACATCTTTCAGTCAGTTCCTAAAAGAAGAGGAGGGAGGAAAAAAGGCTGAGAATGTTTTTTATACATAAAGTGGTTGGTTTTCTGATGTCTGAGATGAGGAGAGAAAGAGAAATAAATTTGACATATTTGACTGTAATGAAAAGTACAAAAGGATTCTTGCAGGTATCATTGGTCTAAAAAGTTGGTGATCATTTTCAAATAAAATGGTAATAATGGTGCTTTATTGGTTTATCTTGCTTTGAGGAAAAAAATGAAATGTGAAGCAACTAGCCTGCAGTAAACAGAGCAGTCACAGTGCTCTTGGTTTGGAGACACAGGAAGTAGTTCTGTTAAATGTTAGCTACGAGCTAGCCAGGCTTCAATAATAGACCTCCTTTCTCATAGCTAACAGCTAGCTAGTCAGGCAGCTAGGTAGCTAGACTGTATCCTGGGATTCCAAAGTCCAGTCCTCAAGATCTACTCCTGCAGCTTTCAGATGTAACCAGTTGTGTAGTGGTCCTTTGTGAAGTGGGTATACTCCTAATTTTTTTTTCTCTCTTTTTTTAGTAGCACAGAAAAACATCTTTTAAGAAAAAGTGACATGCAAGACTCTAATTACTATTTACCCCAAAAGTATTTGCTTCTTGTCACATGATTTCTGTTGCTCAGGGAGGAGGGGTTATAAAATTGCATAACCAATACTGGCCCGGAGACTAGAGCGACAATAATGCATGTAGAGTAAACTATTCCTTATTTCCAACTGAGTAATGAATTACTGGAATGACAACTATTCTCTCACCTGATCAGGAGCAGTTTGTACTACAAATGTAACTACTGTATCCACAATTTTTTGAGCATGGTTCCTCTTCCACTGTTTCGGAAGTCACTTAAACTAGCAGCATGTGTGTTGTGGAAAGATTGCATCTAAAAGTTGTAGGATGGTAGATCTCGAGGACCGTACTTGGGCACCACTGTTGTGAACTGTCTGCAGAGTTTTTTTCCAAGTAAAGTTAACCAATTAAATCAGTGAAGCAGTGAGTACAAGCCAATTGGAGGCAGAGTAGGGTGGGTCATGGTTCAATTATTCCTGGAGGAAAAATGACAGGTTTTTTGATATAACTAAATGGTTTGCATCACTGGCTTTTTGAAGTGGATATACTCAATGCTGACTGAAAAAAAGGTGGGTATACTCCATATACCCACGTATACCCTGGACTACACCACTGGATGCATCCTTTCTCCAACACACCTGAATCAAATGGCTGAGGCATGATAACGAGCCATTCCTTTTATTCTGATGTGTTGGAGAAGGGACACATCTAAAACTTGAAGGAAAGTAGATCTCGAGGACCAGACTCAGGCACCCCTACTGTAAACTAAGCTTAAACATTTGAACTCCTTCCTGCTAGCTAGAGTGCTACCAGTCTAGCTAGTACTGTGGCCAACTCCTCAGTAAGAAAAGTAGCTATTGGCTGCCATAAAAGTCACTAAATTACATCATTGTCTAATTTGCATAATCACCCTAGTAAACATAGTTGTAATGGATGCTGCCAGGAAGAGGACTGTTGTGAGAAGGGTAAAAAAATTGATGGAAAGACCACCTAAAAATGTCTAGAACAGCCAAAAGTAAATAAAGACATAAATAAAATATTTTAAAAAATAACAATAATAAATTCTTCAGTCAATATTTTCTTTGTTTTTTAGTTCAGTTTTATTAGGTGTAGTTTGTTTTTTGATTAGGAGTGCAACATTTTACAGCACTTTTACAGTTTTAAATGTTTACACTCATTAATGGACATTACTATCTGATGGTAAGCCAGGGTCGGATCAGCTAGCAGCAGCTTTGCACGTTTCATTCTCAGCCTGGTCATGAGATCATCTCCTGCTCTGCATGCAGCTGGGAGCTGTGTGCTGCTGTGGCACGAGGACCAGGCCTTTTCTGAGTGCTTTTTAATGGGGGAGGGGTCTGCGCAGCACCCACTCTTCATTAAAAGAATAAACTATACATTTTTTTATGTCAGTCTCCAAAAGTCTCCAATAATACCAGAAAAGTCACTAGATATGTCACTAGTCGCTTTTTGTGAATAAAAGTCGCTAGAGGGGAGTCAAAACTCACGAAACATAGCAAAAATGTCGCTGGGTGTGTCCCAATCCGCGCACTTCTATACTTTGAACACTACATGTAAGTGCTTAGTGCGCTGACACAGAAATTTCAGTAAAAACTAAAAAAATCTAGTGCGAAATGATGGACACTGCGCACTAAACAGACGGCATCTTGCTGATGTAGCGGAAGGGGAGGGACTTTCAACCAGATTTCTAGAGCTGAATAATGGCGGCCAGCGACTGAGCGACTCTGCCTTTGGCAAGAAAAGTGCTTTATAAATAAAGTTTGATGTGAACTGATTAACAGCTTTAATTAACCGCTGAACAGCCACTGACAGAACAAGACAGATGATTTAAGATATCAGAAAACATGATTTAAGAGATACAATCAACATGGGTAACCCTTCATCAGCCAGAACTTTAACATTTCAATTGTCAACAATATTAGCAATTATTAACTACATGTGCTAAAATGTGGGAAGCCAAACTTGAACTTTTAAATACCAAATATGTTCAAACTTAATGGGGTACTCTTGTGAGCCAGAAAAACCCAGGAAAAATGATCTGACCCAAGGCCATCATTTCCAAAGATACAAGCTGAGGTCCAATGTTCACACAAAGAGGATTTTGGGCTCAAAAAGAAGAACAGTACTATTTTCTGAAATAGCAATACATAAAGTAACACTTCGAAAGCTTTTTTTCATAAAATATCAGCATGTATCTAAATAAAATATTGCAGCAAACAAAATTTTTTGCTGCTTCTTAAAATGGTCTTATTCAAAATCAAAAGATTATACTCCAGCAGATTTGGAACTTAAATTTAGATATTTATTTGTATTTCTTACTCTGTGTTATGAACAGACTTTTTCCCCATAGAAAGAAGTAGATGACACAACCACATGCAACTCTGAGTTAAACTCTAAGGCAGTGGGTTTTTTTTTTTTTTGTGTGTGTGTTTTTTTAAGATTTTTACAGGCTTTCAGCTGCTCTGTAACCTTATTGCTGCTATTAAACCCAGTAGAGCACACATATAGAAACATGTTTTAATTAAATCTTTGTAGAGTTTAAATGTGGACAACTGAGTAAACATGACCTATAAACATTTTGGTTTAATTGCAAACAAATGGATGTCAGGATTCCTGACCGCATTCAAAGGTCACATAATAACAAGCCAAAGGATTCTCTTGTTTTATTCCAAAATTTTACATAATCTTTTCACATAAAGCTTAAAGTCAGACAATAATTTGAGCCAAGAGGATCCCTTACAGATGTGCTTTATGCAAGAATTGTTGTTTGACTCTGGGTTAACAAAAACATATTATGAAACCAGGAGACAAGTCACCTGACTTCCTGCACATGCAGTGTTGTGCTTAAAAACCACCAGTTTTTATTCCTTAAAGCTAACCAAGAAGTAACTGCAGGTGGAAATAGAACAGCTATCTAAAAGTCCTAACACACCCTAAAAACTTTCCAGCCAGAAAAATTGATTTTTACACGTGACCCCATGTGTCTTTTTAACATGATGCGTAGAACAAATGACAAATGCATATTTTGTACATGTGAAACATGGTTTTGGAACATTTTCATTATAAATACGTATGAATACAGATTCTCATGTTAGACCATAATAATCACATGATTAATCTATGGTATTAAAATGTGAAAGCCTGTAACGTTTGCACATGTGAAATACATGAGAGACCTATGTGGAACATGTGAAATATGTGTTCCACATAGGTCTGATTTTATGAAATGTAAAATCACATTAGCACACCTAGATTTCTTACCAAAACCCCACATGGCATGGACATCAGGGACATTTCCTCTGGACAAGCAGACTGGGGTGGCGGTGCCTCATTTTAAGAAGGGAGGTCCGAAGGTGTGTTTAGACTACAGGGGGGTCACACTACTCAGCCTCCCAGGTGGTCTATTCAGGGGTCCTGGAGAGGATTGTTTGTTGGATTGATGAACCTCGGATTCAGGAGTGTCTTTTTGTTTTAAACCCTAAACCTGACAAATTATCTTTTGTTTCAACCCGAATGACTAGCAAATGCAGTCCTACACCACTGTCAATCAATCCTCACTTATTAACAACAGTCTGAGAGATCAGTGGTGTTTACATGTAATCTAAAAAAATATTCAGGAGACCTTTTACCACCACTTAAATAAATCCTTGGTTGCAAGATAAAAAAATGTAATTAATTGATTTAAGCAAACCTGTAAAGTTGCAAACATAATTTTAATGAGTTTTGTTGACATAATAATGTTGGTAATTACACCAACATAATATTGTGTGAAATTTAAACTAAAGGTTTTGTGTTCATTTATTTAAAACAAAATTCAAATTGTAGTAACTTAATAAAATTGGCTTGACAACTTATTTTTTAATCCACCTTGAGTTGAGGATTTCAAGTCCCCTGTGCTCATTTAACATCCCTTGACAAGTTCAGACAGTTAAGACTGTGTGTTAAAGGACCTGGCAGGGTGAAAAAAATACCATACAAAGGACATTTTCAAGGTTCGTGTTATTTAATTTACAAATACATTTTACCAAAGCAATGAATCGGGGCTTATTTGCAATTGTGATATGACTAATAGCTGATTCACAGAGGTTACACCTGCTAATAGAGTTGATGAATTAGCACAAGTTAGCTTGTACTACTACAAGCTAACGCAAGTCATCTTTAGCAGTGTAATTTGGTCATTCTACAACTATTTAACTTCTCCTCGGTCTCTGCTTCCCTGCCAGATGGTCATCAGCAATTGTTGTGATATCCTGTACTCATTCTTGTCTTGTTCTAGCTCCGTGTTGCCGACCCTGCTACTGTCACTGGACTGCCCTTTGCCTGATACCTTGTCGGACTTTCCTGCTATCTGCCTATCTGGGTTTCGACACTTTTTAGGACTGACTACCGTTCTCTGCCTAGCCCGATGAGTATCTACTTTCTATCCAACAAAATCTGATCATTGTCTGTCCAAACTATTCATCTTGATAACTGGATACTAAACTGTCGATTATTGGCTTCCTTTCCAGACACAAGCATTCTCTCTCAAAATTTTTCATATTGTTTCAAATGTCTGCTGCAAAAACATGTTTGATACAGTTGGGTTTGTTTTTGTTTTGTTTAAAAAGTCCTTTAGAAGATTTGTGGCCATTGAAAGCTAATGTTTAATACGCACTTGTTCAGAACATTATTGCAAAATGTTTTACAAATGCTTTTACATGTTAGGCACTGACTTTTAAATATGTAAAAAGCCTATAACGTTCCTGTGATGGCACAACTGAGTGTACTTACTGCTTAATTACTAAAAGCAATAAGGCAAAGTTTTTTTTTGTTGTTGTTTGTTTGTTTGTTTGTTTTTTTGGGGGGGGGGGTATTTCCCCAAGATTTAGATATTTTCAAAAACTACAGTTTAAAATAAGTTATTTGCCAAAAAAAAAATTTTGTTGAACCAATTGATTTCTTCAAACTCAAACACTGATGCAAACTGTTGCGTAATTTTTTTTCTGTTGATCTAAAACATTTGTTTTTAGAGTGGCTTTAAAAAAAAAAAAAATCTTCCCCACTTTTGACTAAAACTGACTTGTGACAGATGTGTGCAAGTAAGGGTTTTTTGTATTTTTGTGATAAGCAGGCACAGTAATGCTACATCTGGTCAGATCTACTGAATAAATCAGTGTTGATAGAGAAATCTTTTGTGGTCCGGCATTTTGTGCAAACAGAGGGGCAGTGGAAATGCAGACACTGTAATCATGGCATTTCATACAGACTCAAAAAGCACATATGTGCAGTGCAGCTAAATGATGCCTCAAGAATTTGTACTGTGACCACAAAGGGCCTCCATATACTACGACGTGCATGCATCTTTAAAAAAAATTACTAGAAGTGAGGGGGAAGTTGCCTTTGGACCTGCAAATGACCTTAGATAAACCTCACATCACTCCAGCAAACTTCCTGTACTGCCAAAAAGGTTTCAGCTTAGCTATGCAGAATGAAATCAGATTGGTACTCCTGAGAATGCAGTCTCAGTCTTTACCAGGAAACGATGTTGGATTGCAGGTTTGTTTAGTACTAAATTATTTTTTAAACAAAAAGAAAAACTACATTTTACTGAACCCTCTGAAGAGATCAGTTTTTGTCTTTATTGATTTATCTGCAAATATATTTTAGTGTTCCATATTTTTATTAATATGGTATCTTAACCATTTTTTTTTCTTATCAGCCTTAATAATTTATACTATTTATATAACTTATAATATATATCTAAAACTCATACTACCATGAAGCATGGTGGTGGCACTATCATGTTGTGGGGATGATTGTCATTGGGAGGAACTGAGAAACCTTTCACTGTGCATAAGCAATTGTAATTTCTCTTCATTGTTCTGTTGCATTTTGTTTTGTTTTCACAATCAAAAGCATTATTTACCTTCAAAAAAGTAGTTATGTTAATCAAATGAGGCAAACCCCACAAGCAAATCTCTTTTGATTTCATGTTGTAAGGCAACAAAAAATAAAAATGTTAATCGTGCAGGGGCTTCTCTAACAGCAGTGATGTTGGGTACAAACCAAACAATACATTGGGTATGTGTCACTAAGGCTGGTTGTGGGCAGGCTGCTGTTAGATTCAAGTATGAGCTCTGCTTTATAGTAAAGACCGGTTGAAGATAACGTTAGATCATCTGTCCCAAAGTTGGAGCCAAACTGGAAGTTGATAATTCAACAGGAAAAAAAACATTATTGAAAAACATATTTTACTTGTGCTTTTGTTCATGGTATACGATGTTCCCACATGTTTTCATGACATTGTATGTGAATGGCATCCCTGTACGTTTCTAATTTAGGGCATTAACACTGCTTGGTCTGCTTTAAACTAAACCTGGTCCACTTCCACAGATAGTGTTTGTTTTGAGTAGTGTGAATTCTCAATAATTATATGGTGTGGACCAAAGAAGCAAACTCTGGTTTCCTAAATATCGGCTCACTTAAAAGTGAACCCTGATGTGGTTAGCTTGCAGTGTGAAAGCAAATGGACCATCCAGTGAACCAAAGAGAGGGAGCGGTGTAGAGCGCCATGTTGGGTAACTCTTCGCCTCTCCTGCTGCTCATACTCCACAACTTCTTGTAAAAACTCTATTAGGTTTGAACACCAAAGTAAAAACAGAAGCCCAAAGAATAGGAAAAAAAAGGTCAGATTTCCATCTTCAATCCTGGCCAGTCAATGATCTAATTCCATTTTGGTTAGTGCATTTGTTTTTAGGGAATATGGTTACTAGGGAGCAGATGTCACTACATATTGCTGTTGTACGTGCACTATGAAAACAAACTACAAACTAAGGACACATTCACACTGCAGCTGTTCAGCCTGCTTTTCCCGGATAGTACAATTCGTTGGCTCAGTGTGAACACCAGCTGCACTCTGATGCGGACCAAAGAAGTGGAATCTAGCCGGGGGTCTCGGTTCACTTGCAAATGGACTATCTAATGGACCAAAGAAAAAAGTGAGGCATGCAATAAAGCATCAAGAAGAAGGAAGTGATGCAGAGTATTATTTGGGGAGAAGGAAAGCAAAGCCAACAGCGTGTGTTCAGAAAAACATATGTTTTGCATACCACAGTAAAATTAGGAACCCCAAGACCGTATTCCTACACGTGTCCAATTGAACCAAACCGCACCCACCTCAACCTGTTGGGATGACCTAACCCGTCCCGTTGATATCTCTCATTTAAATCTCGACTTCTTTTTATTTGTTCATATATTTAATGTGATGCTGTTGTTTTGTCATTTTTGTTTACAATAAAAACAAAAGATAACACAGTAAATGTATTTGAAGGTTTATTTTAAGCAGAACTTAACATTTTTTTTACATGAATATTGCACAGAACCACGAGGCTGCCTCCCTATAGTCTGTTATTTTGCTAAACTAGAACTAAAAGGCTTTGTTCTTTTGGTTGGGAGATTGCTGCATAAACAAGATATTATCCACTATCCCTGGTTTTAATTGTGTTCTTCATTACACACATTCACATATCACACATGGCAGAAAAATCTTTCTAACTGGCTTCACTGGACCGGGGTGGCTAGAAAATTTCTTGCCAAAACACAAGGTTTGGAAATACTCTTAAGTTAAACACTTGTCATGTCCACAAAAATAAGTGTTACGTCCCAATTTGTCTAGGGGTACTGGGACGGAATATAAAGTGAGTCGAACACAGGATAAGAAGAAATAAGCCAGATTTAATTAACAATTAAATATAAAATAAAAACAATGTAAGGGTTCCTAATAAACACAAATATCCTGGTTCAACTATTATACCACAAGCAAAAGAAAACAAGCTAACTCTAATGGTAAACAAAACATACGAACAGAAAGTGTCCCACAATGGATAATCTGGTAGTCTACACAAAAACTCAATACGTCTGTCGGATAAATAACCAAAACTCATTCAACTCAAAACACAGGCAGAACTCAACCTGGCAGAACTCAAACAGGGATGGTAATCAAAAACCCAGAACTTTAATAGTCTTTAACCGTATCCAATACTAATCTCTAAGAAATTCCTTTTACATACAAGATTCAAGATCTACTCCCAAAAGCAAACCCTCAGGCCACAGCCGCCTTGATTGTTGTCACTGAGGAGGCTTTAAAGGTGGATGTCCTCAGAGATTGGTCAGCCTTTCCGGAACCAACTGGGCGGGATCCGTCTATAAGTCCTTATTGGTTCCAGCTGCAGCGCGTCAGCACATGAGTCCTTAGTCGTTGGGCTGAGCAGCTGACAGCCATAACAATAAGAATGAAAAAAAAAATCCTGTTGTGACCGGCAGGCATCATCACCAACACTGGCACACCACAGGGGTGTGTCCCCAGTCACATCCTCTACACCCGGTTCACCCATGACTGCGTGGCCTCCCACAAGGACCACACCATCCTGAAGTTTGCGGACGACACCGCTGTGATAGGACACATCACTGGCGGGGATGAAGCAGCCTACAGGGGAGAGGTGGCCTTTCTGGTGACATGGTGTGAGGACAACAACCTCACCCTCAACACGGACAAGACCATGGAGATGATAGTGGACATGAAAAAGGAGAGGAACCCTCATCAGCCACTGCTTATCTTTGGGCTGGAAATGGAGAGGGTGAGCAGCTTGAAATATCTGGGGGTCTACATCAGCAAGGACCTCACCTGGACACTCAACACCACACAGCTGGTGAAGAGAGCTCAGCAGCAGCTGTACATCTTGACGAGGCGGAGGAATTTCAGCATGTTACCAAAGATCCTAAGAGACTTCTACAGCTGCGTGGTTGAGTCCATCCTGACCAGCTGCATCACCGTGTGGTACGGCAGCTCTACTGTAACAGATCGCAAACGCCTGCAGAGAGTGGTGAAGACTGCGTCCAAGATCAGCAGGACTCCGATGCCCTCTCCGCAGAGCATCTACCAGCACAGAGTCCACAGGAGAGTTGCTTCCATCATCAGAGACCCCATCCCCAAGATGGACTGTTCACTCTCCGCCCCTCGGGCAGGAGATGCAAGACAACCAGACTCAGAAACTCTTTCCCTTAGCAATCAGACTCCTTAACAGCTGATAGGAGTCTGTAACAACGGCCTGTATCCTGCACACCGACCTTATGTTGTCAACCACAGTAACTGCAATATTGTTTACTGGCTATGTTTCTTATTACTTATAATAGATATTGCACATGCATCTTACCGTCTACCTCATGACAGTTTCTTTTGCACAGCTAATCATTCATTGTTGAATGTGGCACCACAGTTTATGTAGCACACT